>CM065590.1:384878511-385076730 GCA_033119425.1 Bufotes viridis
ACACAGGCCATGACTATGGTGTTTTCTCATAGACTTGTCTATAAGTAGAAAAGCCTGAAAAAACGCATGTCGAAAATCTTTGACCAAAGGCAAAAACAAAAAAACTGATGAAATTCGAGGCGTTTGTTACAAGCCCAAAAATACTACCACAAAAAAATGCAGTTTTCTTTCCGTCATGGTATGCAGAGAAAAACAGATCCGTCAATAGAAAAACGGATCCGTCCCCTATTGACTTTCAATGGAGTTCATGACAGATCAGTCTTGGCAATGTTAAAGATAATACAACCGGATCCGTCCATAACGGATGCAGATGTTGTATTATCAGTAACTGAAGCGTTTTTGCTGATCCCTGTGAAAGTAGCCTAAAGGAAGCCTTATGGTGTTTTTTTAGCATACCACTGCGCTTTCAGTTGCAGCTTTTGCAGCAGGAGGAGAACCCATCAAAAAGCAGAAGTATAAGGCTATGTTCACAGGGGTAGGGTGTTGGTTCCTTGACAAAATCTACATCAAAGCCAAAGTCAATTCTCCTCCAGTGCAATTGAATAAGGTTTACTCAACCCCATTCATAAGCATCGGAAAGTTTCCACATGGAATGGGGCTAATGCAAATTGTACATCTGCGGCAGAAATCGAGGGTAAACCTCATAACTGTGCTGTATAAATACATTTTGGATTATTATCTAATGTGTGAACATGCCCTTCCTTTATGTTTCCAATTCCTTTTGAATCCACTCCAGGCTACGTCGCAAAACGCAGGGTGTGAAACCACCCTAATTAAAACCAGAGGCAGACTGACTACTGAGCGCAACACAAACATGCAGCATCGCATAAAAACCTGCTAACATGGAACTTACTTTCCGTCAGAGACCCAGACTGGTCTAGTTGTCAAATTTTCTTCTTGACTTCCCCTCCTCTGTGCTGCTGGAAGTGAAGCAGTTTATTTTCTGTCTCCCCTCCTTCCCAAAAAAAAGTGCTGGCACAAGAGAACAGACTTCCTTTTGAGATTTTCATATTGCGTAACAGTATTTCTGACATCATTACTTCTGCATCCGTAATCCGAGCAGACCTAGACTTAAAAATAATAGTTCACAGATAGAGTGTTATAAGAATTGCCCGTGTTAGTCATGGTGGAGACCAGGTAATTCCAGACAGTGAGATGTCACACTTGCCGGGCAGAATTATAAAATACCAGCCTTGCAGCAGTTACACTTATCGTGGAATAGCATATTTTGAGCATTTCGAGGATAACTGTGTGGTATTAGATAACTTCCAGGTTTAGAAGGTCCTGGGGGTCATTGTGGGCCCCTTCTACCTCATCCTCTTAGATCCTCCCACTGTGCTATACTTTATATAGCAGAGCTGAACTGTGTCTACGAGCACTGTATACTGTTTGGGAATGTCTCAGGAGATAGCCATTGAACAATTTTACGTATTGTGCCATAACCGCTTCAACTATTGCCTCTTTTCCGCAGGTTTTTGGGTTTGGGGCAGACATAGGATTATGTTCAGGGCTTTACAAGTCGAATGGGAAGAATATTTATCTAGGCAAATGTAGCACAGCAGATGAAGACCCACCGTTTCACTGAATGGACTGGGTTTAGGGATATTCCTAAGGGCTTATCTAAGTTCTCCCTGGTTTTCAGCCTTTCACCCCTATACTGGTCTTCACTCGGAGGAACTACCAGGCCTGTACCTCTTAGAGGAGTCCGTGACAGCTGACCCAGGCTGGTCAGTGGACAGGCAGAATCATAGCCAGTGGACAAGCTGAGGTCAGGTCAGGGCAGGCAGAGTTTGTTTAATCTGGTAAAAAGGCCGGGGCATACAGCACAGGGATAAGCAGGCAGCGTTCAGGACAGGCAGAACAGGTACAACAAGGTAAACAGGCAGAGGTTAGACACAGGAGATCAGAAAACACAAACACACCTTCGCAGGGAATAAGGAATCTAGGAACCTTTTTGCTAAGATCAAGGAATCAGAGGTGGCTTTCCCTAGGAGTGCAGTGCTCCCAGGGCCCAAATGGTTCCTATTCGTGGAGATCGATGGAGCCATTCTTTGTCTGCAATAGCCTGGGTCTCTCTAAACGAATGAAGATAGTGGTGTGTGAGACACGCTGAAAAAAACAAAGGAACCAGAATTGGAGGCGCTGAACACCACATAGACAAGATGATGTGTTTCAGTGTGACGGAATAATGACCATCTAAAATAATCTAAAGGCATATATTCATAAAAAACAAATATAAAAAACAAAGCCTGAAAGTAAATGACTCACTTCACCCAGGAGGGTAATGTGGGATAAAACTCAAGACACCCACACCACTCCTCCTGCGCCTGGGTCGCTTGTAGAGTTGTCAGAAAAAGGACGGCAAACATTCAGCAGTTATCTTGAACCTTTTTCTTTATTCCAAAGCCAGGGTAGGGTAGAAGAGGAAGCTCAACGCGTTTCGGAGCCTACTAATGGGTCCCCTTCATCAGGAGCAGGTATAGGTATAAGGGTAAAAAGTGGTGTTTAAATAGACATGAAGAAACCGCCAAAATAGCTTCTAGTGACGTCACTTCTGGTTTCCGCAAGCGTTCCACGCTGGAACGCATCGGAAATGACACGCCACCAGCTGTTTGGCTCACATAATTAAAACATAGGTTTTGGTGTGTAAATAGCATAAACATAAGTTGTGGTTCATAAAAAAAAACAGCATATACGTACATAGATATGGAGAGGCAGGCATTGAGTCCAGAAACCGTCAAAATAGCTTCTAGCGGCGTCACTTCCGGTTTCCGCATGCGTTCCACCGTTTGGCTGATGGCGCATCACTTCCGGTGCGTTCCAGCGTGGAATGCATGCGGAAACCGGAAGTGACACCGCTAGAAGCTACAAGAGAATATGTTCCAATAGGACTAATTTTCTGACTAAATCAGAGGAACTGAAAACACAATTTAAAGAAAGAGGTTATAGCAACACACAGATAAAAAGAGGAATTCAAATGGCCAATGCACGAAAAAGAGAAAAACTCCTGTGTCCGAATAAGAGAAATTCCATGACTGAGAAACAAGAGATTAGGTTTATCACCAACTTTAATATTCAATGGAAGTCTCTTCAAAAAATCTTAAACAAGCATTGGAGTATTTTAACGCGGATGCGCCCAGGCGGCGGCAGGTTAATTCCTCCTGGACGCGTCTGCGCGTCATCTCGCGAGACGCGAGATTTCCTGTGAACACGCGCGCGCGCGCGTCGGGGAGAACTTTAACTACAGCCTGCCAGCGCTGATCATGCGCTGGCAGGCTGTAGAAGTTTAAAAAAATCGCATATCAGACGCTGTTTTGTTAACAGCGTCTGATATGCTTGCTGCTCGTTCCTCTAGTGGTCCCTTTTGCTTGGGACCACCAAAGGAAACTTATGTAAGTGCACCAATCACCACACAGACCCCCCCGTCCAACCCCCCAGTCCCCGATTAACCCCTGATCTCCCCCTGTCACCCCCCCTGTCACTAATCACCCCCTGTAAGGCTCATTCAGACGTCCCTATGTGTTTTGCGGATCCATGGATCCGCAAAACGCGGACACCGGCAATGTGCTTTCCGCATTTTGCCAGAACTATTGCGGACAAGAATAGGACATGCTCTAGCTGCGGCGGCGAACTTCCGGGTTTCGGCCCCCAAACATCCGGCCGCAGCTCTGCAAATGCTGATGCGGCGAGCACTTAGTGTGCTCTCCGCATCACCGCCGGCCCCATTCACACTGAATAGGTCCGCATCTATTCCGCAGAATTGCGGAATAGATGCGGACATTTTTGCGGACGTGTGAATGGGGCCTTACTTTTTTTTTTTTTTTTGCACATTTTTTGGCAGAGATTTTTTCATCCACATTGATCGATGCGAATGAGGAAATCTGTGCCGTTCATTTTTTTTCTTTTTTCAGCCCAGAGGCTGAACGGAAAAAAATAAATCTCATTACCCGTATGCTCAATATAAGGAGAATCGCAGAAACTCCTAATGCTGGCCATACAGGTAATGATTGCGGAGACCCTCAAATGCCAGGGCAGTATAAACACCTCACATGTAAACTGAAAATATATACACTTCAAAATAAGATACACATACGGTTTGGTCCGTATATACTTGTATAACTTCTATTTGTATTTTCAGTTATTAATTAGTGCCTATTTATACGTTGCTGAATAGTAGTACTTTAGTAGCATTTTCTAGAGTTTACACTTTTGCATTACCAGTATTTCATTTTTTGTCCTAATGATCACTAGGCTATATTAAATAGGAAATAACATTAGCACTTTATTGCACTGTGCACTTTAATTTTTATCATATTCCCATGAATTCAGGTTTAATTTAAGCTCCTATATTTTGGTATGTGTTTTCAGTCCCTTTTCTTAATCTAATCATGTGATTCTCTGATTAAATTTGATCAATATTTGGCCCTTCCCCCCATCTGTATCTGTGGCCGCCGTTCCGGGATCTCTACGTCATCAGTGCGCATGGCTGTTCCGCCCTCTTGTTGGCTTCCGCCCTTTCTCCATTTGGATATGGTGAGGGCGACGGCAATCCGCATCATCACGCGATGATTGCCCTCTCTGTCACCATCCTCGGGGGAAGGGCGGAAGTGGAATGACATGGCGGGTTGCGATAGGCCATGCGCCGCTTTTGATGATGATGATATTTGTCAGCGGTCACATGCTCACAATTCTACCCATTCATTGGCAGGCTTCTCTTTTTTAAACATGTCACTTTCCCCATACCTATTACTCCTCCTGAGGAAGCAATTTAACGCGAAACGCGCGTCGAGGAGCGCCATCACCCTCTCAACAGTCTTCTGTTCCTGCGGTATGTTACCATTCCCATGCAGTGTTTGTAATTAGTAAGCATGATTCGCAACTTTGTCTAACATACGCATGGGTTATATTAATATTTATTTACAGCACTTTATGCACTTTATGTAGACCGGGCTTTCATAGTAAACCTGTTGGTTCAGTTACTGATTTTGCTATTGGTCTACACTCTGATGCGGTTTTTTATAAGCTGGTAATTGAGGTGATGTGCAACTGTGTTATTTCCCCACTTTTTTAGTGTACGTTTTGTAATGTTAATACTATGTGTTTACTTTTGTCATTAATAAACATAATATTTTAATCCTTTATTATTGGTGTACTTTGCACTCATTTCTAAGGTTGATATATTATTGGGAGTGTGCCGTTTACTCATGATCATTTGGTGACATAAACCATAGTAGTCTATTCTAATCCATTTAGAGGCAGTGCTGAATATTACGGAATGGTGGTTTAAAGGGCCGTGCTGAGATTTTAGTATTAAACAATTTCAGAGAGCACTCCAGTTTTTTGTATGCTTGATTGATTGTTTTATTTAGCCGGACATGGTGGTACACTGAACAACTTTTCTGGCAAAATGAATACCCTCCATCAGGCTGATGTACAAAAGATAAAAACATGTATGAATATAACAGGTTATATAATAAATGGTATTAACAACATGATTATTGGTGAGAAAGCAGTAATTCCATTTCAGAAATAGCGTTGTACATGCATTTCATTAAGGCTACATGCACACCACAGTTGTTTTTTGCTGTCCGCAAATCGCGGATCCGTGTTCCTTTTTTTTCACATCCACATCCATTCCGTGTGTCCGCAAATTTTGTAGGTTGTGTTTACGTGTGTCTTCTGTTTTTTGTTGAGGATCCGCAAAAAGAACGGAAGGCTTGAACCAGTTTCTTAAAGTACCTGTACAAGTGCCCTGGTTTCCAAGCAACCATCCGCAAAAAAAAAAACGGATGGCTTCCATTGGTCATCCGCATTTTTTGCGGACCCATCCGCGTTTTTTGCGGACAAGAATAGGACATGCCATATTTTTTTGCTGAAGTGAAATGCGGACAGCGGACGCGGACAGGCAACGGAAGGGGCATCCACATTTTTAACGGATCCATAGAAATGAATGGGAAACCATCGGAACCGCAAAAAAAAAAACAGAACGGAGGCCGCAAAAAACCACTGCCGTGTGCATGTGGCTTAAGTATTCAATAGATATTCATCTTTTTATCTTTGATTGTAATATTTGGTACATCAGAAAATGACCACCAGGGTGCTTAATGTTACACTATATGGACAACAAGTGGAGATGGATACAAGAACATAAGTGCTTAATACATATTAGAACAGACATACATAAAAGGCTGAGTACATCAAATGCTGGATACATAGGTAAAGAGGATGGAAGCAAGCAAGAGGGCAATCGGGCAGAAAGAATACCCAAAATTGATAAGAGAGAAAGGGACCCAAAAGGGTAGCCTGTTTGGGACAGGACTAAATATGAGACATACAATGTGCGTACTACATTGCTGGGAGGAAGTACCAGGATATCCATAGAATGCTATATGCGCTTGCTAGGCATTATATTAGAAGAGGAGGAGGAATTGTGGCAACAGCACAAGGATACCTTGAGATGTAAGCTTACCTAATAGTGTCCACTTGTCGGGGCGGAAGGCGGGCAAGGTAGGAGCGGTGGGGCGCCATGTTTAAATAAGCGGCATGGCATCCTTATTGGAGCGGGCGGTATGCGTGTGGACATAGAGAGACTCCGCTCCAATTCTCGCAATATTGCGAGTGTGCTCCGTGGTTGAAACCCGCAATGAGCGGGCCAGTGTTCTGCCAGATTTCTATACCTCGGCAGAATGCTATACCGGAAGTGACGCGGCCGCACAGGAATCAGCTGGAGGAGGGTGTGTGCGGCGCTGCGCACGCGCACATCCACTAGATTAGCAAAAAATCATTGCAGCGTCCACGGGGATTTTCAAATCTCCCTCACTACACAGCACGCTTTAGATTTTAGATTAATTGCTGGCTGGCTTGTGTCAGGATCAGGTCTCTCTCTGCTCCTATGCCCCCGTCCAAAAAAAAAAAATGCTGCACACACCACCTGCATTAAACAATGCCCCCCAATATGCTGCAACCAACCCCCTGCTAGGAGCAGGGAGAGACCGACCTGATCCTGACAGAAGCCAGCCAGCAATTAATGTAAAATCTAAAGAGCGCTGTGTAGTGAGGGAGATTTGAAAATCCGCGCGTGCGCAGTAGCAGGGTAAGGAGTATTACATGTACAAATACCGTGAAATCTCCTTACCCCTGACAGCGCATGCACGGCTGGGTGCACGCGCGGTGTCCTCGCGCGCACCCACGAGTCAGCGCGCACTGTATCTTTACTTCACTAAGTTCCTGGCGCTGCCCTTGCCGCCCATTGTACTGCGCAAGCGTGGAGGCGCACAACTCCCGGCACCCCCGGAAGTCACGTGGGGTAAGGTTATTTTTCAGGGTAAGGTTTTTTCTCAGAACACGGGTGTTCCGTTATTTTTCCCTACCCGTGAACTTTCCATATGCTCGTCATTTCCGGTTCTGATGCAGCCGCATCGGAAGTGACGTTTGCGGGTGTGGAAGTAGGTGTGTCACGCCACTCGCTTACTGAGTGGCTGAGTAGGGAAAAATAACGGAACACCAGCCGAGGAAAAGTATAAGTGCTCGTGCGCTGGGCATTCCGTTATTTTTCCCTACTCAGCCACTCAGTAAGCGAGCGGCGTGACACACCTCCTTCCACACCCGCAAACGTCACTTCCAGTGCGGCTGTGTCAGAACCAGGGCTGCCATCAGAAATTTTGAGGCCCCTTACACAGCTCAAGGCCTGGGTCCCCCCCGCCGCTGACCCCCACTGCTGCCCCCTCCCCCAGTGGCGGATCCCGAGCCTGGTCTTTGGAGGGGCACTTCCCCCAGGAATAGGAGATCGTGGGGCACCTACGTCCCTGTCCACCCTCAAACCACACCCATATATCGCGCCCATACCTCTTACATCCAGAGACGTCTCCCACACGGCCCTCCATTATGTAGTTCGCCCGCCACACTGCCCCCCACTGAGTAATTTGCCCCCCCAGTTAATTTTGCCCCCACACAAGTTAATTTTGCCCCCACACGGTCCTCCATTATGTAGTTTGCCCGCCACATTGCCCCCCCACTGACTAATTCCCCCCCCCCCCCCCTCGCAAGTTAATTTTGCCCCGGACAGCCCTGCATTATGTAAATTGCCCCCACTAAGTAATTTGGCCCCCACATGGCCCTCCATTATGTAGTTTGGCCACCACACAGACCCCCCACTGAGTAATTTGCCCCTCCCCCCACAAGTTAATTTTACCCCAGACAGCCCTGCATTATGTAATTTGCCCCCACACTAAGTAATTTTGCCCCCACATGGCCCTCCATGTAGTTTGCCTGCCACATTGACCCCCCACTAAGTAATTTGCCCCCACACAAGTTAATTTTGCCCCCAGACAGCCCTCCATTATTGCCCCCCCCCCCCCACTTGTGTCGCTGATCCTGGCCAGCTCGCTCCCCAGCACCACCTGGAGGTACCCTGGTCTCTGTGCAGCCATCAGGATTTCCACTGCGCGTCCTGTGCAGCCTCAACCTGCGCTCGGCAATCTCCTTCGGTCACTGCGGCAGTGACCGAGGGAGATCGCTGAGAGCAGGCTGAGAGGCTGCGCTGCACAGGACGCGCAGTGGAAAGCCTGCCTGACATCGATCAGCTGAGTGGTGGGCAGGCCGGGGAGGTAAGGGACAGGCCGTGGAAGGAAGAGGGGAAGGAGCACTTGGCTCAGGACCGACCGGGCCCCCCCAGGTCCGGGCCCTTTACTGGGGTATGGGCTGTACCCCCCTGATGGCGGCCCTAGGCAGAACCGGAAATGACGAGGGTATGGAAAGTTCACAGTAGGGAAAAATAACGGAACACTGGCCGAGGAAAAGGATAAGTGCGCGTGCGTCGGGCAATTGACAGCGCACGCAAGCGCACCAATGGCTGGGAAGATATGGCAGCCATCTTGGGACAGGGCACAAAGAGGAGATTATTTATGCGCAGGCACAAAAGAGGAGGGAGAGCGGATGGAGTAATATAGAAATTGAAGTCTCAATATGAGTTAGGGGCCAAGATCGCGATATAGTTAGCATTAAACTGGTTGATATGTAGTGTAGGAATAGAGAGGGAAGAGGGAAAGGAAGGTAGCTATTATTGTGGTAAAGAAAAAACAGGTCGTCTTATGGTGATACAGTAACTAAAAGCACAATGGTATGACAATTTCAAATGTTTTGACAAGCACAAATAAGCAATAACATATACCAACATCAGGAGGGGGTATATGGACCATGGGACATGCTTCGCGGTTGTCACCACCCGTTATTAGACGGCTCAGGCCCTAGGGGTAACAAAGCAAGAGAGGTTGTTAGAAAAAAGAAAAAATACATTAATCTAAACAATAATTTGTTTAGCCTAAACCTCGATGGCAATGACTACCTCCTCGTCACCATGGACGTTACCAGCCTCTACACTAATATCCCTACAGAACAAGGCATTGAGTGTGTTAGGGAATCCATCCACCAAGAAGAGGCCGAGTTCTCTATTTCTGAAGAAGAGTTTATTATGTCTTTACTATCATTTGTATTGAAACAAAACTATTTTCTTTTTGAGGACCAATTTTATTTCCAGGTTTCCGGGACAACTATGGGCTGTAATGTGACGCCTACATTTGCTGTTCTATACATGAACCAGAACGGATAGTGTATACTAACCAGATGTTCTGTCAACATATCAAATGTTGGTATAGATATATTGATGATATCTTCTGTGTCTGGCAGGGTACACAAGAAGACTTATACACATTCTATGAGACCATCAACTCGGCCACTCAGTCCATCTCTCTCCATGGACTGCAGTAACACTGAAATTTCCTTTCTGGATGTTCTCCTTAAGGTAAGAAACAACACCCTGGTTACAGACTTGTACACCAAACTGACCGACAAGAATAGCCTTTTAAGATACAACTCCTTCCACCCTCCAGGTTTAATCCGTTCCCTCCCTCACTCACAACTCATGAGGGTTAAACATATTGTGTCGGATCCCATTGTCATCAATTCCCGATTATCAGAGGTGTCGAACAAATTTCTTACTAGAGGGTTCCCAAATCATGTCTTACAGGAACACATCCATAAAACAAAAAACCTCTCCAGAGCTGACCTACTTACACCCAAACCTCAGAAAAACGACTGTAAGTGAACACGCATCCCATGTGTCACTACATTCTCCCATCTGAGCCACGAAATTAAGAAGATCATAAATAAACACTGGCCCATACTGTCAGGTAACTTCCCCAATATCTTCTCTGACAAACCTCTCATGTCCTACAAGAGGGCAAGAAACGTAAGGGACAAACTAGTCCGATCTGATCTTGGCTCTAATAAGGGGCACAGTATTCAAAGTACCATCACAGGTACTACCAACAAGGTCACGTACCCATGTTTATCCTGTGCACAATGCGGGAATATTACAAAAGGCCCAACCTTTACACACCCATTCACAGGTATATAACATTCAGGGACACTATTCATGCCTCTCCATTTAATTTGTTTACTTAATTAAATGTCCCTGTGGGTTCGGGTATGTGGGTGAAATGACCCAGAAAATTAAGGAACGCATTTCCCAACACAAATCTAACATACGCACCCAAAAACTAGATGCCCCTCTGGTTCAACATTTTATAACACAAAAACATGCAGTTAGCTAATTGCGGTTTCAGGTTATTGACTGGATACCCCCTCTAAGACGAGGCGGCAACTGTGAGCTGCAGCTACAAGAGAGAGAGATGTCGTGGATCCGACGTCTGAACACCCTACAACCTAATGGACTAAACAAATATTATTGTTTAGATTAATGTATTTTCTCTTTTTTCTAACAACCCTTTCTTGCTTCCCCCTAGAGCTTGAGCCGTCTAATAACGGGTGGCAACACACGCGAAGCACGTCCCATGGTCCATATACCCCCTTCTGATGTTGGTATATGTTATTCCTTATTTGTACTTGTCAAAACATTTGAAATTGTCATACCATTGTGCTTTTAGTTACTGTATCACCATAAGACGGCCGTTTTTTCTTTACCATAATAATAACTACCTTTTCCTCCTCCCTCTCTATTCCCACTGGTGCGCGTGCGCGCGGCGTCAAATGCCTGGTGCACGCGCACTTATCCTTTTCCTCGGCCGGCCCACTCATTGCGGGTTTCACCCACCGAGCACGCTCGCGATATCGCGAGAATTGGAGCGGGGTCTCTCTATGCCCACACGCATTCCACCCGCTCCAATGAGGATGCCATGCCGCTTATTTACACATGGCTCCCCAGCGCTCCTACCTCGCCCGCCTTCCGCCCCGACAAGTGGACACTATTAGGTAAGCTTACATCTCAAGGTATCCTTGTGCTGTTGCCACAATTCCTCCTCCTCTTCTAATATAATGCCTAGCAAGCCCATATAGCATTCTATGGATGTCCTGGTACTTCCTCCCAGCAATGTAGTACGCACATTGTATGTCTCATATTTAGTCCTGTCCCAAACAGGCTCCCCTTCTTTCTGCCCGCTTGCCCTCTTGCTTGCTTCCATCTTCTTTACCTATGTATCCAGCATTTGATGTACTCAGCCTTTTATGTATGTCTGTTCTAATATGTACTCAGCACTTATGTTCTTGTATCCATCTCCACTTGTTGTCCACATTGTATTATTAAGCACCCTGGACCTGGTGGTCCTTTTCTGATGTACCACATATTTCAATCAAAGATAAAAAGATGAATATCTATTGAATACTTAATGAAATGCATGTACAACGCTATGTATGAAATGGAATTACTGCGTTCTCACCAATAATTATGTTGTTAATACCATTTATTATATAACCTGTTGTATTCATATGTGTTTTTATCTTTTGTACATCAGCCTGATGAAGGGCATTCATTTTGCCCGAAACGTTGTTCAGTGTACCACTATGTCTGGCTAAATAAAAAAAACAATCAAGCATACAAAAAACTAGAGTGCTGTCTGAAATTGTTTAATACTAATCAAGTTCCAAGAGGTGGAGTCAGGAACACACCGCGACATGCACCCACACCAGTCAGAACAGATAGAGTGCTGTGATCATCTGGGATTACCGTGCTGAGATCTTAAGCGCCGCCTCCCATTGAAAAGAATGGGAGGCAGAAAGGACGCTGCTGCCGGGTGAATTTTGGTACGGGTGTCTGTGCCAAAATTCCATGGGAAAAAAATGCAGTGCTGTTAGAATGCAAGAAACGTCCTTTAGATGCGGAATGAATCTACATTATTAGTGATGCCGGCTGCATGCAAGCCTTCAGTAGAACTGCGAAAACGCAGATCTAGTTACAAAATGCCCGTGATGAGAATGTCTATGAAGCAGAGCTGGGTCATGTACCTGTAGATTAATCAGGATAATGGTCCTTTTACACAGAACAATACAAGGGCTGATCAATGATATCCAATTTGATCAGTGCTCCGTATTAAACAGCCCGATGCACACTGATTAGGAGAAAAGCGGTCATTACTACGATCGTTCATCCCCCATTTACTTTGCACATTTTTGGCAGCAATTCTCGTTTACCCAGGTGATGTGCTATTGACAACTGATTATTTTTGGTGCCACTTGAAGGATGTGTCACTTGCTGGGTGAACACCGCCACATTTACAAGGGCTAATGGTCAGGAATAAACATATGCCCATGTAAAGGACTCTAACAGCGGTGACAAGATGCCGGGATGACATGCTTCCACTGATATTGCCTGTTCATGGCAGCTGCCTTTACTTCTGTAAGGGACGGTGCCTGGTTAGAGACCCTTCACATGACATTAGTGATCTTCGCTTTGCGCATACGCTGTGAAAAGCGCCTATTATACACACTAATCATATCCAAATCGCTCTGTTCAACCAGTGGAGTTGGCCCATTGTAAATTGGCGTACCTTTTTTATGGTATAGAATACTTCTGTAGAATACGCTATTTCATTGTAAGGTATCGAGTAAACGACATATAGCGAGTGTATATGTTTGTTTTTTGTGTTTTTTTTTTCAATGGAACACTGTGAATGACAAATCCCACTGTGCACCTACTGTAAGGGTACTTTCACACTTGCGTTGAAGGATTCCGTCAGGCAGTTCCGTCAACTGAACTGCCCGACGGATCTGTTAAAACGTTATTATTTTACCATTTTTAAAGGTCTGCACATGCGCAGAGTGGAGGAAATGATCCGTTGAATACAACATGCTGCACTTTTATCTGGGTCCAAAAAAGTTAAAGGACTGAACTGAAGACAAACTGATGCAAACTGAATGGATTGCTTTCCATTCAGAATGCATTAGGATAAAACTGATCAGTTTTTTTCCGTTATTGAGCCCCGGGGACGTAACTCAATGACGGAAAAGAATAACGCTAGTGTGAAAGTACCCTAAATGGTGTGATACCTCAGTCAGAGCCCTCCATTGGAGATATATGATGAGCTTTTCCCAACATGTATGTCAGAGGCTAAAAACATTGAGGAAGATTTGTCAAAACTAATGTAGAACTGGCTTAGTTGCCCACAGCAACCAATCAGATTCCACCTTTCATTTTTCAGAGCTCGTTTGGAAAACAAAAGAAGAAATCTGATTGGTTGCCATGGGCAACTAAGCCAGTTCTACTTTACACCGGTTTGATGAATGACCCCCATAGTCTGATTCTTTACACCAGTTTGATGAATGACCCCCATAGTCTGATTCTGTCAGGGGTAATTAGGCAATGTAATACTGTGTGGGAACACATGATATGTAGGAGAATTGCAACAGTCAGTTGTTAATGTATTCATACATTTCCAGGAGGAATAAAAGTGTCAGTGCACAATGAAATGTTCTACTAAAGATACTCCAAAATCGTTATTTAATGGGGAATGCAAGTATTTACTAAAACAGACATGTCAGGAGAGGCGGCAAGTCCTCAAAGTGTCATGTATTCTGCATATGACTGCGTGTGATAGTACAGCATTTGCTTCTGTCATCTGCAGAGCACATGGTGTCTGACTATTATATGGTCACTGTATGGTGGTATAATGCTGTATGTGTAGTGAAAATTTACACAAGCCCATATAATTAAATGTGTGTATGTTCCATTTTTATTTAAATGTGGTGATGTTATGGTTTACATACTTAAAGGAGTGATGGGCGGCAAGAGCAAATAAAGCAAAGTTTACCATGCTTTGTGGGAGCAATGATGGGCTAGTGGGGTTTTGTGTGCCAGGGCTGCTTTCTTGTTCCAGTCTGGCCCTGCTGTGACCACAGTACAGAAGAAATGCTGGAACTCACAATGTCATACATCACATGAAGTATACTGCCTGGACTGCACTCGCTTGTGTGAAGCTGGTCTGATGGCACAGCATCCAGCTTCAGGGCAGATGGAAGATTTGTCAAGCTCTGGGAGAGTTTGGAGCCCCAGTATTGGGTCTACATCACAATGAAAACCAGATATCCCTCAAAGGAAGGAAAACCGTTGCAAAGGGGTGTCCCCATTACAGAGATCACCAAATCCACCATATTAAGTGGCCCCTATGTCAAGATCCCGCTTTTTTACAAGCTTTAAGAATGTGACGGGGAAAACCTAAGCCAGTTATCCATCCACAGACAGCTGTTAAAAATGGAGACACCCCTTTGCACTGGTTTTCCTTCCTTTGAGGGATATCTGGCTTTCATTGTGTTGTAGACCCATAACTGGGGCTCCACATTTATTTTGCATATTACTGTTTCCCAGGGAGCTTTGCACTTTGGATTGCTGTGTTGAGACTCTTAACTGAGGCTCCGCGGTGTTTTTTGTAGCTGGTCTCCTCGAGATAAGCTATTGTTTTGTTTGAGTAGTCTCCGAAGCATTGCTCCCGGTTAGCCAGAATCCTACGCCGCACTGATGAGGGGCAACACCCCGAAACAGCTGTCTGTGGATGGATAACTCGCTTAGGTTTTCCCCGTCACATCCTTAAAGCTTGTAAAAAAGCGGGATCTTGACATAGGGGCCACTTAATATGGTGGATTTGGTGATCTCTGTAATGGAGACACCCCTTTGCTTGGTTTTCTTTCCTTTGAGGGATATCTGGCTTTCATTGTGTTGTAGACCCAATACTGGGGCTCCACATTTATTTTGCATATTCCTGTTTCCCAGGGAACTTTGCACTTTGGATTGCTGTGTTGAGACTCTTAAGTGAGGCTCCGCGGTGTTTTTGTGGCTGGTCTCCCTGAGATCAGCTATTGTTTTCTTCTGGGAGAGTTTGGCAGTGCAGGTGAAACATGACAACTCTTCTGAAGGGCGACTAGTACACTGGTGGCGAACCTATGGCCCGGTTAACTCAGAGCCCTCTCTGTGGGCACCCACACCCTGGAAAAAGTCTACGGTGTACCAATATGCCTTATAATTTTCCTGCCATTCAATAGCGCAGGACACACTGTGTACGACACAAGCAGGATGCGGGCAGACTATTATAGCTAACTGATGAAGTATATGGAAGATATACTATATTGGACTGTAGTATTCAGGGTAAATTGCCGTGTTGGCACTTTGCGATAAATACGTGCTTTGGGTTGCAGTTTGGGCACTTGGTCTCTAAGGCTAGGTCTACATGACGACATTTGTCGTGTGACATTTTGTCGCACCAATGTCGCGCAACAATTTTTATAATGATATGGTGTCGCACTGCGACATGCTGCGATAGCAACACGACAGTCGCAGAAAAATCCATTTGAAATGGATTATTCTGCGACTGTCGCAGTGCGACACCATAGACTATCATTATAAAAATTGTCGCGCGACATTGGTGCGATAAAATGTCATCATGTAGATCTAGCCTAAAAGTTTTGCCCTCACTGTCCTTAGTAGGAGTATCGTGGCCATGGACCTAAAATTTCAATGTTTTGTTCACCAAGCCACTTAGTTATGACTTTTACCTTGTGACATGGTGCTCCATCATGCTGGAAAAAGCATAGTTCGTCACCAAATTACTCCAGGATTGTTGGGAAAAGTTTCTCTTCGGGGAGGTTTAGCTACCATTTGTTATTCATGGCAGTGTTCTTAGGCAAAAACCCAGTCCCCTGCAGTCCAGTCCATGTCTTTCCTGCAGAATGCCAGTCTGTTCTTGGTTTTCCTGGAGAGAAGTGACTTCTTTGCAGCCCTTCTTGACACCAGGCCATACTTTCGCCTCACTGTACGCGCAAATGCACTCACACTTGCCTGCTGCCTTTCCTGAGCAAACTGTGCACTGGTGAAGACCTGATCCTGTAGCTGAATCCTTTTTAGAAGACGGTCCTAAAACTTGCTGAGTGCCCTTAACCCCTTAAGGACACGGCCCTATTTCACCTTAAGGACCAGGCCATTTTTTCAAAATCTGACTAGTGTCAATTTATGTGGTGATAACTTTAAAACGCTTTTACTTATCCAAGCCATTCTGAAATTGTTTTTTCGTCACATATTGTATTTAATGACAGTGGCAAAATAAATTCGAAAAATTTCATTTTTATTTATAAAAAAATACCAAATTTACCAAAAATTTTGAAAAATTTGCAATTTTCCAAGTTTCAATTTCTCTACTTCTAGAATACATAGTAATACTGCCAAAAAAAGTTATTGATTTACATTCCCCATATGTCTACTTCATGTATCGATCATTTTGGGAATGCCATTTCATTTTTTGGGGACATTACAAGGCTTAGAAGTTTAGAAGCAAATCTTGACATTTTTCAGAAATTTTCAAAAACCCACTTTTTAGGGACCAGTTCAGGTCTGAAGTCACTTTGCGAGGCTTACATAATAGAAACCACCCAAAAATGACCCCATTCTAGAAACTACACCCCTGAAGGTACTCAAAACTGATTTTACAAACGCCATTAACCCTTTAGGTTTTCCACAAGAGTTAATGGCAAATAAAGATAAAATTTCTGAATTTCGATTTTTTGGAAAATTTTCCATTTTAATCCATTTTTTCCAGTAACAAGCAAGGGTTAACAGCCAAACAAAACTCAATATTTATTGCCCCGATTCTGTAGTTTGCAGAAACACCCCATATGTGGTCCTAAAATACTGTATGGCCAAACGGCAGGGCGCAGAAGGAAAGGAACGCCACATGGGTTTTGGAAGGCGGATTTTGCTGGACTGGATTTTTGACACCATGTCCCATTTGAAGCCCCCCGATGCACCCCTAGAATAGAAACTCCATAAAAGTGACTCTATCTAAGAAACTACACCCCTCAAGGTATTTAAAACCAGTTTTACAAACTTTGTTAACCCTTTAGGTGTTCCACAAGAGTTATTGGCAAATGGAGATTAAATGACTGAATTTCAATTTTTTGTTACCTTGCCTCAAAAAAAGTGTAATATAGAGCAACCAAAAATCATATTTACCCTAAAATAGTACCAACAAAACTGACACCTTATCCCGTAGTTTCCAAAATGGGGTCACTTTTTTGGAGTTTCTACTGTAGGGGTGCATGGGGGGGGCTTCAAATGGGACATAGTCTCAAAAAAACCAGTCCAGCAAAATCCGCCTTCCAAAAATCATATGGCGTTCCCTTCCTTCTGTGCCCTGCCGTTTGGCCATACAGCAGTTTACAACCACATATGGGGTGTTTCTGCAAACTACAGAATCGGGCAATAAATATTGAGTTTTGTTTGGCTGTTAACCCTTGCTTTGTTACTGGAAAATGGATTAAAATGGATAATTTGCAAAAAATAGCTGTTCTGGGACAGTTTTGTATTTTTTGTTATTTACATCGTTGAACTGACAGGTTAGATTGTGTGCTATTTCTATAGAGCAGGTTGTTACTGACGCGACAATACCAAATATGACTACTTTTTGGGGTTTTTTGTTTCAGTTTTACATAATAAAGCATTTTTGAAAAAATGATTTTTAGTGTCTCCACATTCTGAAAGCCATAGTTTTTTTTTTTTTTGCGATTGTCCTATGTAGGCGCTCATTTTTTGCAGGATGAGATGGTTTGAATGGTACTATCTTGGGGTGCATATGACTTTTTGATCACTTGCTATTACACTTTTTGTGATGTAAGGTGACAAAAAAATTACTTTTTTTACAACGTTTTTATTTTTTATGTTTACAGCGTTCACCTGAGGGGTTAGGTCATGTTATATTTTTATAGAGCAGGTCGTTACGAACGCGACAATACCCAATATGTATACTTTTTTTTATTTATTTTGGTTTTACACAATAATATCCTTTTGAAACAAAAAAACATGTTTTAGTGTCTCCATAGTCTGAGAGCCATATTTTTTTCAGTTTTTAGGCGATCGTCTCAGGTTGGGTATCATTTTTGTGGATGAGGTGACGGTTAGATTGGCACTATTTGGGGGTCATATGACTTTTTGATCGCTTGCTATTACACTTTTTGTGATGTAAGGTGACAAAAAATGGCTTTTGACAAAGTTTTTTTTTTTTTTTACAGTGTTTACTTGAGGGGTTAGGTCATGTGATATTTTTATAGAGCAGATTCTTACGGACGTGGAGATACCCAATATGTCTACTTTTTTAAAATTTTTACATTTAACACTAAAAAGCATTTTTGAAACAAAAAAATCATGTTTTAGTCTGAGAGGCATAGTTTTTTTATTTTTGGGCAATTGTTTTATGAAGGGGCTAATTTTTTATGGATGAGATGGTGGTTAGATTGGTACTATTTTGGGAGGCATATGCCTTTTTGATCTCTTTGTATTACACTTTTAGTGATGTAAGGTGCCCAAAAATGGCTTATTTACACCATTTTTGGTTTTTTTTATGGCGTTCACCTGAGGGGTTCAGTCATGTGATATTTTTATAGAGCTGTTTTTTACGGATCAGCGATACCTAATATGTGTAGTGTATTTTATTTTTTTACTTTTTATTCAGTGATTTGTGTTTTACTTTTTTTCACTTTTTTCACTTTTTTACATTTTTATGGACCCAGACCCACTTGGTTCTTGTAGATCCAGTGGATCTGGTGTCTATATAATACAGTACAGTACACTATATAGTGTACTGCACTGTATTTTTACTTATTACAGTCTGGTCAGACTTCTGCCTTTAGCAGAAGTCTGACCAGAGTCTACTAGCCATGGCAAGCAGGACGCTTCTGAAAGCGTCCTGCTGCCATGGTAACCATCACCCACTGCCATTAGAGAGCAGTGGGTGATGGATGGGGAGGGAGGGGAGCTCCCTCCCTCTGCGATCCCATCCTGGGGGGGGGCTGCATAGGTACAGCAATGTGCTGGCACTCTGATAGAACCACTAGACACCAGGGAATTATTACAAGGGAGGCGGGCGGGGGATAGCTAAAACCGCTGCAAACCGCAGGTCTGAATTGACCTGCGGTTTGCAGCGATCGCCAATACGGGGGGGTCACATGACCCCCCTCGGCATTAGAACATGGTTCCTGCTGATCTACATCAGATCGGGCACAGTAGCAGTTTAAACACAGGGCGTACATGTACGCCCTGTGTCCTTAAGAGGTTAAAGGCTATGTACACCATTTTTTTTTCAATTGTCCTTTATTAAAATATTGAACTGTTCTGTCACAAAGGGTTAACTGTTTTTCTAGATGTGTGACTGGTACTTTAACTTTGTGCATCATCTAATAATCCGTATCTCTAAACTACTGATAGGTCATAAACACTTATTTAAGCCACATTTTTATCAGTAAGATAAAAACGGAACTATAATGAGTGTTTATGATTTCAGAGAGCAGAGATAAGGAGTCCATCTGCTCCTGGTCTGACTGAAAGGACAGAAAATCCAAACGGTGCTACTAGAGCATGCCAGCTCTGTACAGAAAAAGGATGCCATATTTTTAATAAATACCAATTGAAAAAAAGATTTTTGGCTCAAAATGAGTACAATGCAATAATAAACAAAAATTGCCCCCAAAGGTGTACATAACCTTTAACCTCTTTAGGACCGCCGCACGCAGATACGCGTGATCTCGGCGGTCCTTCTGTTCCTCGTTGATGCGCGGGCGCGTCATCTCGCGAGAGGCGAGATGACGCGATCTGTGCGCCTGAACGGGCGAACAGACTGTCGGGATCGGCACAGGGGAAGTTCGTCACCAGCCTGCCAGCCAATGATCTGCGCTGGCAGGCTGGTGATTTTTAAAAAAACGAATCAAGAGCCATAAAATGCATTATATTTATAAATATAATGCATTAAATGGCTTCTGTGCCCTCTCCTGGGTCCTTTTCGTCGGTTGGACCCAGGAGAGAGCACATCTCTACAGTGAGTACACCAAGCACCACACTTCAGGCCCTGATCACCCCCCATCACCCCAATTAACCCCTTGATCACCCCTCTCAGTCACCTGTCAATCATCTAGTGAAAGGGAAAAAAGGGATCAGCGTAAACTGCCACTTTTTTTTTTCACTAGTATTGACTTTTAGGTTTAGATTTAGTTTAGGCCCCTTTGGAAGGTAGTTAGCGTTAGTGCCCAGCCCACCGCAGTCACTGATTCGCTGATTAGCATAGCGCTAATCAGCATTTGTACTTTTATAGTATCTGTAAGTGATCAGAACTGAACACAGTCAGATCTATAATAGTATTAGTGTCACCTTAGTTCGCCCCCCACCCAAAACGCAGTGTTTGCCTGATCAGGCCTGATCGGTCGCCCACATGTGCGTTCACCCACGGCCGCCCCGCTGCAGTGACAAAAAAAAATTTTTTTTTGTAATCACTGCACAATCACTTCACAAGCGCTGCGGCGATAAAAAAAAAAATCAATTTTGATCTTTTTTATCAATCGCAGCGGCTTCTGTACTTCGCTACCCTCCCATTTGTAAAACAGGCTTGCTTTTTTTCTTGGGCAGTCTCCTGAAAAGGCCTACAGGATTCTGACCCAGTCGGATGAGGAATGGGAACCCTCATCTGACGAATCTAGCGGGTCAGAATATGAACCTGTAGAAAGCAGTGGCAGCCTGACCCAAAGTTTGGACGAGGAGGTTGAGATCCTTGATACCACCACGCGTACCCGGCCCCGTGTCGCTAGACCACAGGTAGCGCTGGATCCGTTTCAAGGGCAGCAGGGTGGGGCTGGCGCTGCCGGATTACGTGGTGAGGCATACACCAGCAGCGCAGCCCATCCTGGACCTACTACCAGCACTGCCATACAACATGGTGAAGTAGCGAGCACTAGAAGGGCAGTTGAAGCTGGTACAGTGGCACGTGCAGTAATTCCCCCGTCGCAGCCACCGCGCAGACAGGCCCGTAGAGCCTCTAGAATCCCTGAGGTGCTGGCAAACCCTGATTGGCAGCCCCCAACTTCAGCCGCACCATTAGTTCCTCCTTTCACCGCCCAGTCAGGAGTTCGGGTGGAGACAGCTCAGATCGGATCGGCACTGGGGTTTTTTGAGCTGTTCTTCACTGCGGAGCTCTATGACTTAGTCGTATCAGAAACAAATCGGTATGCCACTTAATTTATAACCGCCAACCCGGGAAGCTCTTATGCCCAGCCTTTCCGGTGGAAACCACTCCAAGTTTCCGAATGTAAAACTTTTCTGGGCCTTCTCCTCAACATGGGCCTGACAAAAAAACATGAATTGCGGTCATATTGGTCCACGAACCCAATTCATCACATGCCCATGTACTCTGCTGCCATGTCCAGGACACGATTTGAGACCATCCTGCGTTTCCTGCACTTTAGCGACAACACCACCTCCCGTCCCAGAGGCCACCCAGCTTTTGACCGGCTCCACAAAATTCGGCCCCTCATAGACCACTTCAACCTGAAATTTGCAGATTTGTATAACCCCGCACAAAACATTTGCGTAGACGAGTCTCTCATACATTTTACTGGGCGCCTTGGCTTCAAACAGTACATCCCAAGCAAGCGCGCCCGGTATGGGGTCAAATTGTATAAGCTCTGTGAAAGGGCCACAGGCTATACACACAAATTTCGGATCTATGAGGGAAAAGATCAGACCATGGAGCCGGTCGGTTGCCCTGACTAACTGGGGAGCAGTGGGAAGATAGTCTGGGACTTGGTATCTCCCTTATTCGGCAAGGGGTACCATCTTTATGTGGACAATTTCTACACAAGTGTGGCCCTCTTCAGGCATTTGTTCTTAGAACAGATTGGCTGCTGTGGCACCATGCGACCTAGTCGCCGGGGCTTCCCCCAACGGCTCGTTACCACCCGTCTCGCAAGGGGGGAGAGGGCTGCCTTGTGTAACCAAGAACTGCTCGCAGTGAAATGGAGAGACAAGCATGACGTTTACATGCTCTCCTCCATTCACGCAGACACGACAATACAATTTGAACGGGCAACCAGTGTCGTTGAAAAGCCTATAACCTCCACATGGGGTGGACTTCAATGACCAGATGTTGGCCCCGTATTTGATTTCCCGACGCACCAGACGCTGGTATAAGAAGGTGTCTGTATATTATTTCAATTGGCTATGTATAATTGTTTTGTTCTCTACAGTAAGGCTGGGAGAACAGGGTCCTTCCTCAAATTTCAGGAAGAGATCATCGAGAACCTCCTGTATCCAGGAGGTTCTGTGGCCCCAACCACCAGTGTAGTGAGCCGTCTACACGAGCGACATTTCCCCAATGTCGTTGCTGGTACCTCAACCCAACCGCCACCCCGAAAATGATGTTGTGTCTGTAGCAGGAGTGGAATAAGGTGTGACACCCGTTATTTCTGTTCTGACTGTCCTGACCACCCTGCCCTATGCCTAGGGGAGTGTTTCCGGAAGTACCACACTCAGGTACACTTAGGAACGTAGGGATTGCAGGACACAGGTAGTTTTTACAATCAGGCTCTAGGGTCTCTCAGGATACTAGGTTTTGAGAGACCCTAACACATAGGGGTGCTGGTGTGCTACTGCATAAGTGTGAAACGGTAGAAACGTCTCCTTTCACTTGGGATAAAGTGCATAATGTACTTCGCACCATCTCTGTGTGATTTACACTTTACACATTGTCCTATGGGAGAGAAGAGGTTTCTGTAAGGAAAATAAAGAGTGAAAAGGAAAAATAAAAATAAAATTAAACAGGTAGCAAGAAAAAAAAAAATCTTGAGTTAGTTCAGGTTTTAAAAGTTTTGATGTTCAGGTTTGATAAAAAAAAGTTTTATGTTCAGGTTTTATAAAGTTTGTAACGTTCAAGTTTATGAGCCTGCTGCCTGTTTTTTCTTCTTTTTTTTTTTCCCCCCTAACCACCCTTTATTTTCCAGGTAGATCAATGGACCAACCGATGAAAACGCCGCAGCACTGATGTGAATTCTGAGAGAAGCATTGCGCTGCTGTCAGAAGACACGTGAAGTCGGTGTATGCGGTGCTGCAAGACGGGATTTCTCCTCTGCAGGACAGGTACGTTTGCCCTGACATGTGAGCTGAGGAGAGGTGTTGGAGTTCATATGCTTTGGCAAACACTTTGTATCAAAAATCTGGCAAAGATGTCTTCCTCCACAACGATCGATTGATCGATGGGAATGGAGAAATCACGTTTGCCAGGACATAGGACCTGAAGTGGGTATGGATGTTTGGGCGGAGCCCCTATGTCCTGGCAATCGTCAGGCCCCTCTTTTTTTTCTTGCATATTTTTTGGCAGAGATTTTTTCATCCACATCGATCGATGCGAATGAGGAAATCTGTGCCATTCATTTTTTCTTTCAGCCCAGAGGCTGAACAAAAAAAAAAATCTCATTACCCGTATGCTCAATATAAGGAGAACAGAAGAAACTGCTAATGCTGGCCATACATGTAATGATCGCGGAGACCCTCAAATGCCAGAGCGGTACAAAAACCTCACATGTGACCCCATTTTGGAAAGAAGACACCCCAAGGTATTCGCTGAGGGGCATATTGAGTCCATGAAAGATTGAACTTTTTGTCACAAGTTAGCGGAAAGAGAGACTTTGTGAGAAAAAACTAAAAAAAATATAATTCCGCTAACTTGTGCCAAAAAATACAAATACACCCCAAAACACATTGCCCTACCTCTCCTGAGTACGGCGATACCACATGTGTGCCATTTTTTTGCAGCCAAGATGCGCAAAGGGGCCCTAAATCCAATGAGTACCTTTAGGATTTCACAGGACATTTTTACGCATTTGGATTCCAAACCACTTCTCACGTTTAGGGGCCCCTAAAGGGCAGTAAAAATACCACACAAGTGACCCCATTTTTGAAAGAAGACACCCCAAGGTATTCCGTGAGGGGTATGGTGAGTTCATGTAAAATTTTAGTTAGTGGAATATGAGACTTTGTAAGAAAAAAAAAAAACAATTTCCGCTAACTTGCGACAAATAATAAAAAATTCCATGAACTCACTATGCCCATAAGCGATACCTTAGGGTGTCTACTTTCCGAAATGGGGTCATTTGTGGGGTTTTTCTACTGTCTGGGCATTGTAGTATGTCAGGAAACAGGACAGGTGCTCAGAAAGTCAAAGTGCGGAAATTCACTTTTTTGCACCATAGTTTGTAAACGCTATAACTTTTACCCAAACCAATAAATATACACTTATTGCATTTTTTTTTATCAAAGACATGTAGAACAATAAAGTTAGAGAAAATTTTATAGAGAAATTTAGTTTTATTTGACAAATTTTCCAACAGAAAGTGAAAAATGTCAAAATATCAAAAAAAGTAAAAATGTCAGCAACAATGAAATACCACCAAATGAAAGCTCTATTAGTGAGAAGAAAAGGAGGTAAAATTCATTTGGGTGGTAAGTTGTATGACGGAGCAATAAACGGTGAAAGTAGTGTAGTGCAGAATTGTAAAAAGTGGCCTGGTCATTAAGGGAGTTTAAGCTAGGGGAGTTGAGGTGGTTAAAAAATGGCTTTCTTCTTGCCACTCCTCCATAAAGACCAGATTTGTGGAGTACACAAAGTTGTCCAGTGGACAGATTCTCCCGCCTGAAGTGTGGATCTCTGCAGCTCCACCAGAATGACAATGGACATTGTGGCTGCTTCTCTAATAAGTGCTTGCATTGCCTGGGCTGTCAGTTTAGGTGGATGGCCATGTCTTGGTAGGTTTTCAGTTGTGCCATACTCCTTCCATTTTTGGAAGATGGATTAAACAGTACTCCATGAGATGTTCAGATCTTGGGATATTTCTAATAACCTAACCATGCTTTACACTTCTTTACAACTTTATCCCTGACCTGTCTGATGTGTACATTGATTTTCATGATGCTGTTTGATCACTAATGTTCTCTAACAAACCTCTGAGGCCCTAATAGAACAGCTGTAGTTATACTGAGAAGAAATTACACACAGGTGGACTATTTACCAATTAGGTGACTTCTGAAGGCAACTGGTCACGCTGGATTTTATTTAGGGGTATCAGAGTACAGGGGCTGAATACAAATGCACGCCGCACTTTTCAGATTTTTATTTCTTAAAACTTGTGAAAACCATGTATCATTTTCTTTTAAGGGTACTTTCACACTAGCGTTTTGGATTCCGTTTGTGAGATCCGTTTCAGGGCTCTCACAAACGGTCCAAAACGGATCAGTTAAGCCCCAATGCATTCTGAATGGATAAGGATCCGTTCAGAATGCATCAGTTAGGCTCCGTTCCGCCTCTATTCCCTTTTGGAGGCGGACACCAAAACGCAGCATGCAGCATTTTGGTGTCCGTCTGAAGAGGCGGAGCCTAACGGATCGGTTTTTTTTTACAATGTAAGTCAATGGGGACGGATCCGTTGTCAGTGACACAATATGGTGCATTTGAAAACGGATCCGTTCCCCATTGACTTTCAATGTAAGTCAAAACGGATCCGTTTTGGACTTTGTCATTTTTCTTTAAAGCTAATGCAAACGGATCCGTTCTGAACGGATACAAACGTTTGCATTAGAGGTGCGGATCCGTCTGTACAAATAAACAGACGGATCCGCACCAACGCTAGTGTGAAAGTACCCTAACTTCACATATATTTGCTACTTTGTGTTGGTCTAGCACATAAAATCCCAATAAAATACATTTAAGTTTGTGGGTGTAACGTGAAAAAATTTGAAAAAGCTCAAGGAGTATGAATACTTTTTAACTTCTTGCCGACCGCCTAACGCAGGATTGCGTCCTGCAGGCGGTCGGTCTATTCCTCCTTGACGCGCGGGCGCGTCATCTCGCGAGAGGCGAGATTTCCTGTGTACGCGCGCACGCGCGTTCACAGGATCGCGTCGGGGACAAGGTAAACTACAGCCTGCCAGCGCTGATCGTGCGCTGGCAGGCTGTAGAAGTTAAAAAAAATGGCATATCAGACGCTGTTTTGTTAACAGTGTCTGATATGCTTGCTGATCGTTCCTTTGGTGGTCCCTTTTGCTTGGGACCACCAAAGGAAACTTTTATAAGTGCACCAATCACCACACAGACCCCCCACCCCACCCATCCCCCCACCCCAGTCACTGATTAACCCCCGATTAACCCCCGATCACCCCATGTCACCCCCCTGACACTAATTACCCCCCTGTAAGGCTCATTCAGACGTCCGTATGCGTTTTGCGGATCCATGGATCCGCAAAACACGGACACCGGCAATGTGCTTTCCGCATTTTGCGGATCCGCACATTGCCAGAACTATATAGAAAATGCCTTTTCTTGTCCTCAATTGCGGACAAGAATAGGACATGCTCTAACTTTTGCGGAGCTGCGGCCGGATGTTTGGGGGCCGAAACCCGGAAGTTTGTGGCCGCAGCTCCGCAAATGCTGATGCGGCAAGCACATAGTGTGCTCTCCGCATCACCTCCAGCCCCATTCACACTGAATGGGTCCGCATCTATTCCGCAGAATTTGTGGAATAGATGCGGAAATTTTTGCGGACGTGTAAATGGGGCCTTACTACTTTTTTTTTTGCACATTTTTGGCAGAGATTTATTCATCCACATTGATCGATGCAAATGAGGAAATCTGTGCCTTTTTTTTTTTTTTTTTTTGCACATTTTTGGGCAGAGATTTTTTCATCCACATTGATCGATGCGAATGAGGAAATCTGTGCCGTTCATTTTTTTTCTTTTTTCAGCCCAGAGGCTGAACGGAAAAAAAAAATCTCATTACCCGTATGCTCAATATAAGGAGAATCGCAGAAACTCCTAATGCTGGCCATACGTGTAATGATTGCGGAGACCCTCAAATGCCAGGACAGTACAAATACCCCACAAGTGACCCCATTTTAGAAAGAAGACACCCCAAGGTATTCGCTGAGGGGTATGGTGAGTTCATGAAAAATTTTATTTTTTGTCACAAGTTAGTGGAATATGAGACTGTAAAAAAAAAAAAAATCAATTTCCGCTAACTTGTGCCAAATTTTTTTTTCTGTGAACTCGCCATACCCCTCACAGAATACCTTGGGGTGTCTTCTTTCAAAAATGGGGTCACTTGTACTGTCCTGGCATTTTAGGGGTCCTAAAGCGTGAGAATCCAAATGCGTAAAAATGGCCTGTGAAATCCTAAAGGTACTCATTGGTTTTAGGGCCCCTTTGCGCATCTTGGCTGCAAAAAGTGTCACTCATGTGGTATCGCCGTACTCAGGAGAAGTAGGACAATGTGTTTGGGGTGTATTTTACATATACCCATGCTGGTGTGAGAAATATCTCTGTAAGCGACAACTTTTTAAATTTTTTATTCAAAGTTGTCAATTTACAGAGATATTTCTCTCACCAGCATGGGTATATGTAAAATACACCCCAAACACATTGCCCTACTTCTCCTGAGTACGGCGATACCACATGAGTGACACTTTTGCAGCCTGGTGCAAAGGGCCCTAATTCCAACGAGTACCTTTAGCTTTACATGGCTGCTCACAATTAGCCCCACCCAAAATGCCAGAACAGTACAAACACCCACAAATGACCCCATTTTGGAAGAAGACACCCCAAGGTATTCGCTGAGGGGCATAGTGAGTCCATGAAAAATTTAACTTTTGTCAAAAGTTAGCAGAAAGGGAGACTTTATGAGAAAAACAATAAAAAATCTATTTCCGCTAAATTGTGCCAAAAAAATCTTCTATGAACTCGCCATGCCCCTCACAGAATACCTTGGGGTGTCTTCTTTCCAAAATGGGGTCACATGTGGGGTATTTATGCTGCCCTGGCAATTTAGGGGCCCTAAAGCGTGAGAAGAAAAATGCGTAAAAATGCCCTCCTAAAAAGGTACTCATTGGTTTTAGGGCCCCTTTGCGCATCTTGGCTGCAAAAAGTGTCACTCATATGGTATCGCCGTACTCAGGAGAAGTAGGGCAATGTGTTTTAGGGTGTATTTTTACATATACCCATGCTGGAGTGAGAGAAATATCTCTGTAAATTGACAACTTTGAATAAAAAAATGTAAAAGTTGTCGTTTACAGCGATATTTCTCACACGCAGTATGGGTATATGTAAAATACACCCCTAAACACAGTGCCCTACTTCTCCTGAGTACGGCGACCACATGAGTGACACTTTTTGCAGCCTGGTGCGCAAGGGCCCTAAAACCAATGAGTACCTTTAGGATTTCACAGGCCATTTTTACGCATTTGGATTCTCACGCTTTAGGGGCCCCTAAAATGCCAGGTCAGTATAAATACCCCACATGTGACCTCATTTTGGAAAGAAGACACCCCAAGGTATTCCGTGAGGGGCATGGCGAGTTCACAGAATTTTTATTTTTTGGCACAAGTTAGCGGAAATTGATATATATATTTTTTTTTTAATTTTGTTTTTTACAAAGTCTCATATTCCACTAACTTGTGACAAATTTTTTTTTTTTACATAAACTCACCATACCCCTCACGGAATACCTTGGGGTATCTTCTTTCCAAAATGGGGTCACGTGGGGTATTTATACTGCCCTGGCATTTTAGGGGTCCTAAAGCGTGAGAAGAAGTCTGGAATCCAAATGCGTAAAAATTCCCTGTGAAATCCTAAAGGTACTCATTGGTTTTAGGGCCCCTTTGCGCACCCAGGCTGCAAAAAAGTGGCACACATGTGGTATCGCCGTACTCAGGAGAAGTAGGGCAATGTGTTTTGGGGTGTATTTTTATATATACCCATACTTTGTGTGAAAAATATCTCTGTAAACGACAACTCTTAAAAATTTTTATACAAGTTGACAATTTACTGAGATATTTCTCTCACCCAACATGGGTATATGTAAAAATACACCCCAAAACACATTGCCCTACTTCTTCTGAGTACGGCGATACCACATAAGTGACACTTTTTTGCAGCCTGGGTGCACAAAGGGGCCCAAATTCCAACGAGTACCTTTAGGTTTTATATGGCTGCTCACAATTTAGCCCCGCCCAAAATGCCAGAACAGTAAACACACCCCACAAATGACCCCATTTCGGAAAGTAGACACCCCGAGGTATTCACTGAGGGGCATAGTGAGTCAGTCTGAGATTTCTTTTTTTTTTGCCAGAAGTTAGCAGAAATTGAAACTTTTTTATTTTTATTTTTTTCTCAGAAAGTGTCATTTTCCGCTAACTTGTGAAAAAAAATGAAATGATACATGAACTCACCATGCCCCTCCGCGAATACTTTGGGGTGTCTTCTTTCTAAAATGGTGTCATTTGGGGGGTATTTATACTTTCCTGGCATTCTAGCACCTGAAGAAACATGACAGGCGCTCAGAAAGTCAGAGCTGCTTCAAAATGCCGAAATTCACTTTTTTGCACCATAGTTTGTAAACGCTATAACTTTTACCCAAACCAATAAATATACACTTATTGGACTTTTTTTATCAAAGACATGTAGAACAATAAATTTAGAGAAAATTTATATAGAAATGTAGTTTTTTTAAAAAAATTTTACAACAGAAAGTGAAAAATGTCATTTTTTTGCAAAAATTTCGGTCATTTTTGATTAATAGCAAAAAAAGTAAAAATGTCAGCAGCAATGAAATACCACCAAATGAAAGCTCTATTAGTGAGAAGAAAAGGAGGTAAAATTCATTTGGGTGGTAAGTTGTATGACGGAGCAATAAACGGTGAAAGTAGTGTAGTGCAGAATTGTAAAAAGTGGCCTGGTCATTAAGGGTGTTTAAGCTAGGGGGGCTGAAGTGGTTAAAGACACTGTAAGTGTCCGCACAAAGTACGGTTGCCACTCATTTGGTAAACCACCAGCCCAGTCAGTATTTACATTCATGGGCTGGTACCAGTAAAAGTTTTTGAACTGACAGTATTTTCAACTGTATCTCAGGAAGCAGATACAGTTAAATACAATTCACCCTGCAACTGATGGTTTAACCCCTTTGCTACCTGCGCCGTACATGTACGGCACTGGAACCATGGGCAAACATGGTGCCTGCTCGCCCATGCAGCGGGCGCCATGGCCTGCTGGTATCCTCTGTTAATGACCGCGACCTGCAATAACGCTGATTGCGGTTATTAAAGCCTTTAGATGCCGTGATCATGCGTGATCATGGCATCTAAAAGGTGAAAAACCCAGAAACTCGCGCTTCAGGGCTTCTTGCCGGCATCCTTCGCAGCCAATGAGGATGCCGGTAATTGATTTAAATACGCTGGGTCTCTCTGAAGAAATAAAAAAATATGTTTAAAACACCCCCCTTTCCATAGAATAAAAAAAATAAAAAAATATAAACATAACAGGCATCACCGTGTCCAAAAATACCCGTACTATTAAAATCAAAAAATATTTTTCCAATACGGCGAATGGTGTAACAGAAAAAAAGCCAAAATGACTGATTCGCCATTTTTCATCGCTTCTTTAGCCCAAAAATGTTTTATTAAATGTGATCAAGTCACACACACTTCAAAATGGTATCAATAAAAACTACAGATTGTCCTGCAAAAAATTATCCCCCACACAGCTCAGTAGGTATAACTATAAAAGTTATGATTTATTTTTACAGTATTTGTCATAAAAAACATATACATATGTGGTATCGTTGTATCCTATACATATGTATTTCGTACTGACCCAGAAATGAAGGGCACAGGTCAGTCTTGCTGCAAAGGGAGCACCGTAGAAACAAAACCTGTAAAACGGTGGAGGAATTGTGGTTTTTTTTTCCATTTCCACCCTATTTGGAATTTTTCCCTGCTTCCCATTACATTGTATGCCATATTAAATGGTGGCATTAGAAAGTACAACTTATCCCACAAAAATAAGCCCTCATATGGATATGTGAACGGAAAAATAAAAAATGTATGGCTCAAGGAAGATAGGGAAGAAAAATGAAAATGAAAAAACCTCCAGTATCCTACGGGTTAAAGGGGTTTTCTGAGACTTAAATGCTGTTGAACTATCCTTTAGATCAGGCATCCTCAAACTGCGGCCCTCCAGATGTAAAACTACAATTCCCAATATGCCCTGCTGTAGCCTGATAGCTATAGGTTGTCTGGGCATGCTGGGAGTTGTAGTTTTACAACATCTGGAGGGCCTCAGTTTGAGGATGCCTGCTCTAGATCATCAGTATCTGATCGGTGCCGGTCAGGTGTTCAAGAATACAGCGGTGCCCACAGTAGCACTTCTATAGGCCATATGACGACCTATGGAAGTGAATGGGGCTGAGCTGTAATACCAAGCACAGCCATTCTACAATGTACAGCGTTGGCCTTGGTGAGCATGCAGAAGGCTGCGGCATTCACGGGAGTGCCGTTGCCTTCTTAAATAGCTGATCTTGGGGGTTTCGGATGTCGGACACCCAACAATCGGATACTGATGAGCTATTCAGAGGATAGGTCATCAATATTTAAAATTTGGAAACTCTTTTAACGCAGGCGTGATTTGGTGACATTATTGCGCCTCCTTCACTTAACTTATCTGTATTTAGAAATGTGCAGTCAGCAGGTAGGCGCAGCAGGCATGATGACATTGCATTCCTCCTTTGTGCGCTAAACCATTGGTTGCATTGGAGCAGAAAGCTGACGGCACATAATGGGGCACTATATCTGTGTGGGTATAATGAAAAATGCATAAAATTACAGTATAAAATGGATTTTATTTTAAAATTTACAGGAAAGTAACATTTTCTGAGGTAGCCACACAGCTTGTTATTAGCTAAGCACTATACCTATAGTCATAGCAGGATGCAACCTAGATACCCAGACTACTACAGGCAAACACCACTGTTTTCCAGTAACTAAAATGGCAGCTCTTATGATGATGTTATTTATAAGGGACACCCTCCAGCCTTCTGACAACTAGAGAACGCCCTGTGAGGCGACACACTGTCTCTTCCTGTAGGTGGCGCTAGTTAACACTTAATAAGGTTCTCCCATGTAAAGCTGGTCTGCAGCAAAATGGCCGCGTGCATTGAATCCTGCGTACTGCCCTGGAGACAGATTTTCATTGTAAAGTTAATGAGGCTCTTGTGAATGGTGTCTCCGTGCCTCTCTTAGGAGAAATGAGTGGGACGTATAGAAGGTCTGTACCATGCACTCGCATTAGATATATTGTTTATATGGTGACTTGAAGCTGAATGTTTTCTTCGCTGACAGTATGCTCTTTCCCTTCTTGTTTGTACTGTAGCAGCCAATAATATTCACAATGTGTAGCACTAGTGTTATGTAGTGTGTATCAGTGTATACTTTACTTATTAACCGTGTGCAGGAGAAAAAGTCGAGACAGCTGCTATTTTTTTAGGCTAGTTATTGTAGTTAGAGACATTTTACAGTTCACAATAAAGGCTGTTAGTATATGTTCACACTGGCACAATACTCATTGGGATAGATGGATCAAAACTGGTGTTAGGAAAATTGGCTTAGTAGCCCAATATCAACCAATCATATTCTACCTGTCATTTTTAACAGCACCATTGGAAAATGAAAGGTGGAATCTGATTCGTTGATGTGGGCAACTAAGTCAGTTTTCCTTTACACTACTTTGATAAATCTCAGGTTCCTGCCATGGTTACTGCTGCGGGTCCACATGTAAATTAACCCCTATTCAACTGGGCTAATCGGTGTGTCGCCTCCATCACGGTCACACTTATTTTGACAGTTTCCACCCTGGAATCAACACAAAAAACACTCCTTGTTGACATACCCTTAAAGGGGTTGTCTCACTTCAGCAAGTGGCGTTTATCATGTAGAGGAAGTTAATATAAGCCACTTACTAATGTATTGTTATTATCCATATTGCCTTCTTTGCTGGCTGGATTCATTTTTCTATAACATTATACAGTGCTCGTTTTCATGGTTACGACTAGGGATGAGCGAATCGACTTCGGACGAAACATCCGAAGTTGATTCGCGTAATACTTTGTTTGAATATTGTACGGAGTGAGCACTCCGTACAGTATTAGAATGTATTGGCTCCTAGGTACCACTTGGAACCGAACCCGAGTTAGGAAAATGTTTTTTTTTTACAGTAGAAATTGATTTATGAAGTTATTATGCAAAGTCTTACGAGACTTCGCGAAGTAATAACTTCGGCTCATCGGAGCCAATACATTCTAATATTGTACGGAGCTCCTGCATCATACAGTATTCAAACAAAGTATTATGCGAATCGACTTCGGACGTTTCATCCGAAGTCGATTCGCTCATCCCTAGTTACGACCACCCTGCAATTTATTAGGAAAAAGTGCTGACCTAATCCCACTCCCGCTGTCCTGGCCACCAGAGAGATTTTTTTTTTTTACCTCAACATACAATCATTAGATTGCAATTTGTATAAAGTAATGGAATTTTATCTATTACGATGTACATAGATCAGTATTTTCCTATTCAGTGCTGCCACCTGCAGGCCTGAATTGGAATATACCAGTAATAAGCCTAGAAGCCTTGTACAGGCTCTGGCTTATTAGGGCTCTTTCACACTGGCGTTTTTGCTTTCCGTCCTAGAGTTCCGTCGTCGGCGCTCTATGCTGTAAAAATCCTGATCAGGATTATCCCAATGCATTCTGAATGGAGAGAAATCCTTTCAGGATGCATCAGGATGTCTTCAGTTCAGGACCGGAACGTTTTTTGGACGCAGCAAATACCACAGCATGCTGCACTTTTTGCTCCGGCCAAAAATCCTGAACACTTGCCGCAAGGCCGGATCCGGAATTAATGCCCATTGAAAGGCATTAATCCGGATCCGACCTTAAGCTAAACGTTGTTTCGGCGCATCGCCGGATCCGACGTTTAGCTTTTTCTGAATGGTTACCATGGCAGCCAGGACGCTAAAGTCCTGACTGCCATGGTAAAGTGTAGTGGGGAGCAGGGGAGCAGTATACTTCCCGCCCGTGCGGCTCCCGGGGTGCTCCAGAGTGACGTCATGGCGCCCCACGCGCATGGATCACGTGATCCATGCGCATGGGGCGCTCTGACGTCATTCTGGAGCGCCCCGGGAGCCGCACGGACTGTAAGTATACCGCTCCCCCGCTTCCCACTACTACTATGGCAACCAGGACTTTAGTATCGTCCTGGCTGCCATAGTAACACTGACAGCATACTGAAGACTGATCCGTCTTCAAATGCTTTTAGTTCACTTGCGTTGTTACGGATCCGGCGGGCATTTCCGGTGACGGAAGTGCACGCCGGATCCTAACAACGCAAGTGTGAAAGAGGCCTTACTTCAGTGGAACGCCTTCCCCGATCTCAGCCAGGGGGAGTGTTCTAGCCTGGGAAGCATGCGCTTCTGGGTTTTTGGCCTTTCAGATGCCGTGGTCACATTTGACCATAGCCTCAGGTGTCTGCTGTGTACAGACCCAACATCCGCCTACATGTACAACACATGTGAGGAAGGGGTTAATGGGGTTGTCCATGATAATTAGAAAGTGGCAAAAATAAGAAAGAATATTATACTCGCCTCTTTTTCCAGTGCTGGTCCAGTCCTCTTGCCACTACAGCCAATCACGGGCATGAAAAAGTTACACTTTTTGCACAAGAACTTTTTTTGGTAAGAAACTAGTGTAATTTATATCTGAAATCTACGCTAGCATATAGCTGGCTTTGATTCACGTTTATGGCGCACAGGCAAATTTATTGAGAGGGCATCAGCTCTTTAATCAATTTGGTGCAATTGACTCCACTGGGTACCATTAATGTATGAAATGCCAGTCTTAGGGTACCTGCCAAAATAGTGGAATATGCACTTTTTTTGCGTGGATTCCTGCGGACAAATCACAGCATCGCACAGTACCATGAAAATGTATGGTATTAACAAAGCTGTACACTTTGTGGATATTTCCCCTGCAGGAATCGATCTGCCCTATGGATTTAGAAATCCTCAGCATGTCAGTTATGTTTGTGGTTCTAGTTGTGGATTTCACACTTTTCCAATGAAGTGTGAGATCTGTGGCAAAACCGTCTCAAATCTGCACCAAAAACTGCTGTTAGAAATAGCTTTTTTGGGTGCAGAAACTCACAGAAATCCGAATGGAAATTCATGTGGATTTCCTGCATATTGACCTGCGCTCGTGTGATGTGGGTGAACGCACATAAGATCCACACGAATTTCTGTGCGGATGTACAGGTGAAACTCAAAAAATAGAATATTGTACAAAGTTCATTTATTTCAGTAATGCAACTTAAAAGGTGAAACTAATATATGAGATAGACTCATTACATGCAAAGCGAGATATTTCAAGCCTTTATTTGTTATAATTTGGATGATTATGGCTTACAGCTTATGAAAACCCGAAAGTCTCAGTCTCAGGTACCTTTTGCTCAGGGGGTATGGATTAATTAGCTGACTAGAGTGTGACACTCTTTAGGGCAGTGTTTCCCAACCAGCGTGCCTCCAGCTGTTGCAAAACTACAACTCCCAGCATGCCCTTTGGCTGTGCGGGCATGCTGGGAGTTGTAGTTTTGCAACAGCTGGAGGCACACTGGTTGGGAAACACTGCTTTAGGGTACTTTCACACTTGCATTGCTGGATTCCGGCAGGCAGTTTCGTCGCCACAATCTGTATGCAAATCGATACCATGATGCGGGTGCGGATCAGTCTCACAAATGCATTGCAATACCGGATCCGTCTCTCCGGTTGTCACCCGGAAAAACGGATCCGGTATTTATCTTTTTCACATATTTAAAGGTCTGCGCATGCGCCGACCGGAAGAACGGATCCGTCAATGCGGTAATTTTAATGCCGGATCCGGTACTAATACATTATAATGGAAATAATGCCGGATCCGGTATTCCGGCAAGTGAATTTCCGAAAAAAAACGTAAAAGGGACTGAACTGATGCATCCTGATGCATACCGAACGGATTTCTCTCCATTCAGAATGTATTAGGATAAAACTGATCAGTTTTTTACCGGTATTGAGCCGCTAGGACGAAACTCAATACCGGAAAATAATAACGCTAGTGTGAAAGTACCCTGAACCTAGAATATTGAACCTTTTCACAATATTCTAATTTTAAGTTGCATTAAATAAATGAACTTTTGCACGATATTCACATTTTTCGCGTTTTACCTGCATGCGCATTTCAGCACCATATCCGCACCAAAATCCACAATTTCTAAATGCTAAAAACGCAAACATAATTGACATACTGCGGATTTGGAAATCCTCACAGCAGGTCAATTTCTGCAATGGAAAAATCTGCTAAGTGTACATGATATTTGTTTAATCTCATATGCTTTGCTGCCACTGTAGTACCCTGCAGTTTTTCAGTACAAAAATCCGCGTGGTAAAACCGCACGTAGTCCGCATCCTGTGCAGGTAGTCTAAGGCGGCTCTCACGCAGTCGGTGTTTGGTCAGTGATTGTGAGCAAAAACCATACGCTGGTCAAAGACCTAGAACAGAAGCAGATGCTTCCCTTATACCTTACCTCTGTGTAGACACCCCTGGTTTTGGCTCACAATCACTGATGGAAATCACTGACCAAACAGCGAGGCCTTGTCCGTTTTTCACTGATGTGTGCTGTCCGCATTTTCTGTGGACAGGACATGCACCCATTGATTTGAATGTGTCTGTTTACACATCAGTATTTCTTTTACTGACCATGGGTCAGTAAAAAAAGATCACGGAGACGTGCAGACCAAACCCACCCATTGAAGTCTTAGTCCGTAAAAATCATGAACACAACACGGATGGCATCCGTGTTGTGTCCATTTTTCACTGTAGACTGATAGGATGACACATGGAGGGTAAAACCAGATACATGGACCAAAAACAGATCCTTCACGGACGCTTCTTTTTTCACTGACGTCAAACTGACACGGAAATGTGGACAAGGCCTTATTGTGTGAAAGCGGCCTTAGTAAATCTACCCTGAAGTTTTGTAAAATTTGTGTTTGGCCTGTATTCCTGTGGGTCCTGTAACCTCACACTGGATTGTATAATATCATTTTAGTGAATTGATTGTATTACTGTATTAGTTAGATTTGCTGTTAATCTTTTAGGTCTGAAGATTAATTGAATCATGCCTTATGTGAATCACTCAGTGACACCTACCATAAAGAATGTGGCGTAGAAAGAAATTTGGCAAGACATCACAGCCAGAATTGGAAGATTTAAGGACGCAGCGCAGAGAACGAGAGACAGGTGATTTCTATTTTTGTCCTATTTTCAGTATTCATTGGTCCCTCAAGTTACAACATTCATTGATTCCAGGACAACTATTGCATGTTGAAACCATTGTAAATTGAGTAAGGCCTCTTTCAGACGGGCGTTGCGGGTGCACTCCGTCAAACAGTGCGGGTGCGTTGCGGGAATTGCCGCGATTTTTCCCTGCGAGTGCAAAGCGCTGTCATGCGTTTTGCACGCGCGGGAGAAAAATCGGCACTTTTGGTACCCAGACCCGAACCTGCACTTCTTCACAGAAGTGCATGTTTGGGTCAGAAATTGTCCCGCTGGTATTATTTCACATTATAACATAGTTATAATGTAAAATAATACCCTTGGCCATCTCCCTAATGTTGAACCCGGTGCAGAATGGGTTAAAAATAATAAACTAATAATTACTTACCTGTTCCATTTGATCGCGAAGCCCGGCCTCCACTCCCTTAGCTTGAAAGATGTAAAGGACCTGTAATGATGTCACAGCATCACATGGCTCAATCACCTGCTCCATCACTATGGTGATGGAGCATGTGATTGGTCCATGTGACCATGTGACATCATCCAAGGTCCTAACCACTATCCACAGCCTGAGGATAGTGTTTAAGGACCTTGGATGATGTCACATGGACCAATCACATGCTCCATCACCATAGTGATGGAGCAGGTGATTGGGCCATGTGATGTGACGTCATCACAGGTCCTTTAGATCATCGATGCTGCAGGGAAAGAGGACAGATCGCGACTACGCGATCAAGTGGCTAAGGTAAGTTAACTTTTATTATTTTTAACCCCTTCCTCATCATTTAACAATGCATTCTTTATTAAGAATGCTATTATTTCCCTTATAACCATGTTATAAGGGAAATAATAGAGATTGGGTCCCGTTGCTAAGCAACAATGCGGGAAAATCGCAACGCATCCGCACTTGGTTGCGGATGCTTGCGATTTTCCCGCATCCCCATTCACTTCTATGGGGCCTGCGTTGCGTGAAAAACGCAGAATATAGAACATGCTGCGATTTTCACGCAACGCAGAAGTGATGCGTGAAAATCACCGCTCATGTGCACAGCCCCATAGAAATGAATGGGTCCGGATTCTGTGCGGGTGCAATGCGTCCTCCTCACGCATTGCACCCGCGCGGAAAACTCGCCCGTGTGAAAGGGGCCTAATTGGTTCCAAAGACCCAAAATGTCATCCAAGATAACAGAAAAAAAGATTTAAGAAAAATAAGCAGATAGCTAAGAGTACTTTCACAGTCGCGTTTTTCTTTTCCGGCAGTGAGTTCCATCCTAGGGGCTCAATTCCGGACAAAAACTGATTAATTTTATCCCAATACATTCTGAATGGAGAGCAATCCGTTCAATCAGTTCAGTCACTGCACGTTTATTGGATGGAGAAAATACCGCAGCATGCTGCAGTTTTATCTCCGTCCAAAATTCCGGAACACTTGACGGAATGCTGGATCCGGCATTAATTTACATTGAAATGTAGTGCCGGATCCGGCATTAAAATTACCGCACTGACGGATCCGGTGCCACAGCCATAAAAAAAAACAACTCACCTTATCCACTTGCTCGTGCTGCAGTCTCTTCTCTCTTCACAGAACATAAGGTACGCAATGACGTCACTGCGCACTCCTACGTGGTTACGTCACCATGCACAACGCAGGTCCTTCGGCAGGTCCTTCTCAATGAAGAGAGAAGAGACTGCCGCACCGCAAGCATCTGGAGGAGTTGAAAGCTTCGGGAGACCATGGGGGCATTATTTCAACTATGGGGGCATTATTTGAAATATCAGGCACATTTTTTAACCCACAATGTACCCGTTTTTAACTACCGTTAGACGGGTGCACTCCTGTCAATCGGCCGTTAAAAACGGTCCCATTGATTTTAAGGGGGTCCGCACGGCCGTGGAAATGGCCAAAAATAGGACATGTCCTATTTTTGGACGGATGCTATTCATTGGCCGTTAAAAGAAAGGCCATGTGAAAAGCCCCATAGACTTTCACTGGTGCTAAAAATGGCCGTGTGACGTCCGTTACTTAGACGGCCGTCACATGGCCATTTTTCACTGTCGCGTGCATGAGGCCTTAGACAGATAAAACAATTCCTTACATATAGCAGTCAGAAAAAGCTGCTAACTGACAACTAATCCAGCTAGTTACCAGAGAAGTGGCCTGGATTGCTTGGGTCTGAGTCTGAGACATTGTATGTTGAGTCTAGTTTCAACTTACGATGGGTCAGAAAAGACCATTATATGTTGAGAGTATTGTATCCTGAGGACATTGTATTTTGAGGGATCACCGTACCTCCTGCTGGGTCATGTCCCTTTATGAGAGAACCTGCTGGCCTATTTAAAGCCCCCCTAGAATTAGTAATATTTTATTTACATGTAATGTTAAATCACCGTTAATATTCTAGTAGTCTAATTTGTTTTATCTCAATCCCAGTTGCATCGATACACTTTTATTATGGGCATCTGTGTCGTGTGATCCGAGTCTGACAGTCAGTCCTGAGCTTGCGCTGCAGTGTAGATAGCAAGTCAGTCTGCTGTGTGGCTGGCTGTGAAGCACAGGCTTGTGTCAGCATCGATCATATCTTTCCCTGCATCTCCCAGAAGCCTCACCACAAAGCTCTACCCCTGAGTGCTGCTAAAGATTTTGGGGTCGTTTATAAAGCTCATCTGGAAAAAAAAGAGCCACAAAGGGTATTTTGCGACTATTTTAACGCCCGTGTGATAATATTTTGTTGCTCGGATGTTTTTACGACAGATGGGCAGAGCAGGGGAATTTCTGAGGTGTGCCACTACCTGGGTTGAAACTCACTACATTTTCGCCTTGAGAAGTAAGCAGATGAAAAACTACGCCAGCCAGAGACTGGCATATTTTTTCAGACAGACGTGCAGGCTGCCATATATGCACCAATATATGATGGGGCGCACACCTAGTCATAAATTAGCCGTATCCTACAGCAGAGCAGGGAGGACAACTAAGGCTATTTTAACATCAGTGTTTTCCTTTCCGCTATTGAGATCCATCATAGGATTTCAATACCGGAGGAAAACACTTCAGTTTTGTCCCCATTCATTGTCAATGGGGACAAAACTGAACTGGTGTAGATGACACCCGTGTGAAAGAGGCCTAAGACCGGTGTAAAAAGGGAGCAGGAGAGCAGTGATATAATTGGTGAGTCCATACACATTAGTTGCATTATAAAATTCCCTGTCTGTGAATGCTGTGTGCAGTATATTCAGTGTATTCACACTGCTCTGGAGTGCTAACATGGAGAAACCTCTAAAGTATTGATTTTTTTAGAGCCGATACCGATATTATACTTAATATTTTGGTGGTTTTTTAAACTTTTTATTCAATAACTATTTCCCCCCTTAGGGGTAGAACCTGGGATGTTTTAATCCCTTGTCCTATTCACCCTGATACAGCTCTATCAGGGTGAATAGGATCTCACCCTCTCCCTGCTGCCCTGTGCTCTGTGCACACAGCAGCAGGGAGCTTACCATGGTAGCCAAGGCTTCAGTAGCGTCCTGGCTGCCATGGTAACCGATCGGAGCCCCAGGATTACACTGCTGGGGGGCTCCGATGGGAACTGCCATTGAGGAGGAGGTGAGGGGACCCTGTGGCCACTGCCACCAATGACTTTAATACTTGGGGGGGGGGGGCGCACTGCGCCACCAATGTTTTTAATACTGGGGGGTGGGGGGGAGGGCGCAGTGCGCCACCAATGAAGATAACTCGCCCATTAATTCAAATACAGCCGCAACTGACCTCTATGAGAGGTAGCTGCGATCCGCGGCAGTTAACTCCTCAGGTGCGGCTATAAGATACACCCGCCTCCTGTATTTGAATGAATGACTGAGTTAACATCACTGGTGGCACAGTGGCCACAGCCCCTCTCCTTCTCTTTTCTTCTCATTGGTGGCGGCAGCAGCAGCAGCACGGGGGTGGGGGGACACTGCTTACTTTTCCCCTGTGCTGCTGGGCGAACATGGAATGCGCTGACAGCAGTGCGATCCATTTTCGCGATTCGTTAGATGCCGATACCGATAACTTTGAAAATCCTGAATATCGGCCGATAATATCGGTAAATCTGATAGTTGGTCGATCCCTACTCTAAAGCAAGTGTTAGGAAAGACAGGCTAAAGCTGCATCACTTGGAATACACTGATACTGCAGTGTGAGGAGACAGATTTTTTTGTCACTGATCTGTCACTTGTTGCCCTTAAATAGGACTCAGAAATGGGATAATGCAGTGTGATGAGACTCTACCCCCTCTGTTTGTGGCAAGCCAGAAATGTCTAGTGGAATGCCGGAAACCCAACAGACCTTATAGTGAATGGGATCCAGCGGGCCCCAATGGTGTCCGGCTGCACCGCATACGGCAACTCTGGTACAGTCATCCCTAAAGACACAATGGTCCTCAGGATATAATATTCTCAACACACAGTGGTCTTTTCTGGGACATTTTACTGGTAAAATATCTGTATTGGTTGTCTAGTAGCTCCTCTGCAGTACTACATGTTCTGTACTGCCCCCTGTCTGTGCCAGGATGAGCTGCAGCTTCATTTTACTTTTCTGGTATATGTATGTACTATACAAGACCCTGAAGAAGCTCCTGCTCTCACCATAGAACGTCATTTCGTTTTTCATAGTTATGGACTCAAGTTACAATGGTTTCAACTTACAATGGTCAACTTATACAGTTTCTCTGCCTGGACAGAATACCAGAATGCCTGCTGTTTGGTCTTACCGAAATCATTGGGTTTAGTAGACTTTTCTCCTATTTGTATGGGGCCTTCAGCCGCCAGTCTGTCTGCACCCACAGGATCCAAACATATAATTCACATACTGACTGTATACAAGGGGCATAACTATTTGTTTGTTTGGACTTGATTCCAACCAACGCTCTACCTTTTAAAGGGGGTCAGTGGCAGGCAACGGAATAAATACTTTAATAAAATGTTGGGTTGGTCATGGTAATAAGTATTATATGATAAATATTCCTCTTTAGCTCTAAGAAAAGCAAGAAGAGAAGAGCAACTTATCAGCAAGAGGCTACTGCAAAATCTCACTCATGATGATGAGATCCTGGAAGAAAATGTGCAGTCTCCAATCTCTGACCAGCAGGTTCGTAAACACGTTACTGGTTACAAATGTATAAGTAAAAAGCAAAACCAGCAGTAAATGCCTGATGTGGAAACAGGAAAACGGATGATTCATGTCTATCTGACAATGGAACCTGGGACAACACAAACCTGCCTTCATTTATTATTTCAGCTCATGGAAGTATCACTCCAGAGGAACTTAATAGAAGGTGTAGGGCAATCCGGGCTGTACCGGAGAGGGCCACAAGGTCATGTTTGACGCCCGGATAAGAGGCGGGTGCATTGCGGGAATATGCGCGTTTTTCCCGCGCGGGTGCAAACGTTTGTAATGCGTTTTGCACGCGCGTGAGAAAAATCACCATGTTTGGTACCCAACCCGAAGCCGGACTTCATCACTGAAGTCCGGTTTCGGGTCTTCTGGAGAATTGATTATTTTCCCTTATAACATGGTTATAAGGGGAAATAATAGCATTCTTAATAAAGAATGCATTGTAAAATGAAGTGGAAGGGGTTAAAAATAATAAAAGTTACCTTACCTTAGCCACTTGATCGCGTAGTTGCGATCTCTCCTCTCTTTCCCTGCATCAGCTAACAACTAAAGGACCTGTGATGACGTCACATCACATGGTCCAATCACATGGTCCATCTTACCATGGTAAAGGAAGTTGTCTCAGGAGAAAATTGAGATCAGTCAGAGATGTTGCTGGATTGCAAGTAAAAATGTCAAACCTTAAATACAATTTACTTCAAGTAAGACACTGCAACATCTATATGTGAGTACATTTTTTGATGATTTATCTAAAAATTCAGCACCTCAGCTATTACGGTCAGTATAATGTGGTTACCGTATGTTTCTCACTCGTATCATTGGGGGACACAGGAGACCATGGGTATAGCTGCTGCTGCCACTAGGAGGTGACACTAGGCAAAAAAAGTGCTAGCTCCTCAGCTTTATCCCTCCTGCATACACTGACACTGACCTAATCAGTTTTAGCTTAGTGTCTGTAGGAGGCAGACATCTCTGCTTTGCAGGGCGTCTTTAGTTATTTTTCCTTTCTTCCCCTTTAAGTACGGGTGATGCCTGACCTCTCTGTTTACCTGGGGAGGAAGGCCGGTATCGGTTCCCCTCACTGCCTGACCTCCTCCCACAGAATCCCACAGCCTTCTGTTCCGGCCGGAAGTCCTTCCGGTCGGCCGGCTCCTACTCGAGTCCCCGGCTTTGCTAGGCCACAACTTCCATCCTGCAGTTTGGTGGGTGGGGACTGTCCTCCAGGCGCAAAATCTTCATGCCCAGTCGCTCCCCTTCTCCAAGAGCCTGCTGAGCTCCATCCCCGGACTCTATCCAGACAAAAAAAAAGTAAAAAAAAAAACCTTACTTGCCTGCCACACTGGCTTCCCTATTAAATGGCTGTGTAGTTCAAAATTAACCCCTTCTTATCTCCAGTTGGGGCTAGGGGTGTCAGTTTTTCGAATACACGTCTATATGTTTATATTAAAATAAATAAATAATAAGTTACCCTGGTACTATCAAGTGCTGAGTGTGATGTCTGTTGCAGAATTAACCCCCTCTAAGGTGGTGCATGTGCGCTCCCCCTCAACAAGTCCACTGGATGTTTTTCACGCAACCCCCCTTCCACGGACATGCACTGGTGCTGTAGGTCCTGTTGCGTTCCCCCTTCCTTAAGTGGAGTAGTTGCACTACCACTGGTTGCTGTACCTCCTTACATCCATATTCCCCTCCACCCATAGATGGAGTAATGGCACTACCAATGTATACTGTGCATCCTGTCATAGGTTCTTCCATCCATAGACGGACTAATTGCACTACCCACGTATACCGTGCATCCTGTCGTGTTACTCGCTCCTCGGGTGGAGTAATTACCTCTAGATGTCTCACACTCTGTAGCATTGCCCCCTTTCTCTTAGGTGGCGTAAATGCACTACCACTAGACACTGTACAGCCTGTCGCATTACCCCCTTCCATAGGCAGCGGAATTATCCCCTTTGTTTTTGGTTGTTGGTTTAGAGCAGGCATCCTCAAACTGCGGCCCTCCAGCTGTTGTAAAACTACAACTCCCACAATGCCCTGCTGTAGGCTGATACCTGTAGGCTGTTCGGGCACGTTGGGAGTTGTAGTTTTGCAACAGCTGGAGGGCCGCAGTTTGAGGATGACTGGTTTAGAGTGCTGACATGGCAGTCTCTGTCCTCCCAGGGTGTGTTTCTATAACACCGCTTTAAGTCCCGGTGAGACTGCACACTACATGGTTGGTCATGATACTTGATACCTTCTTAGGTGGTGAATCTGCCCTAGAAGAGAATTTGGTGATCACTACAAAGCAAATTGGGTATTACACTGCCTCTGAATACTGTTTCCACGTCTATCTCTCGTCCTTTTCAGGTGGCGTATTTAGGCTAGCACTCTATTCCATGGCTACTGCTGTATGTCCTCTTCCGCAGGGCAGTAATTACGCTAGCACTAGAGATCGTAGCTACCACTGTAGGGCCTCTTTCCCAGGTGGTGTGTCTACCCTGACTTTGGCTTTTGTGGCTATTATAGTATAGCCTCCTTCTCAGGTGAGTATTTACGCTAGCACTACATATCATGGCTACTACTGTATGGCCTTCTCAGGTATTGCGTTAGCCCTTGTTTCGGTGGTTACTATCTGTATGGGCTTCTTCTCAGGGAAAGGATTTGTGTTAGCACTTCATGCCATGGCTCCAACTGAACAGTCTCCCCCTTGGGTGGAGTATTTGCGTTAGTACTACATACCATGGCTCCTTTTGTATGGTCTCCTCATCAGGTGGAGTATGGTGCTATCACCGTATACTATGGCTTTTATGTTATGAACTCCTTCTCAGGTGGAGTATTGCACCAGTACTAGTGTCATGCTCGTGTTTGGGAGGAAAACACAACACCGAGCATAGGAGGGAAAGGGGATACTGGAATAAGGCCTGGAAACTAGGGAAGGAAGATGGACACATCCTAGAGAGAACCCTAACTCCAGTCCTGACAGACTACCAGTAGTAGTGAGTTTATACACCGGATACCTAGAATCCAACCTCGCCCTATAGGACCCTGGAACTAATGCCAGGACTAAGTCTACCTGTTCTTCCAAAGGGAAGGACGAACAGGAGTCTACCTCAGGCCTAATGACAAACAACAGGGAAAGGCAACACACACATATATCAAAACAAGATACAAAAGGGAACGGAAACTTATATTCACTTATATTCAAAGAAGCTTTAGTAGCACCAGGAACTCAGCCAAGAACCGAACACAAGCTAACGACAAGTCCAACAGAAGCTATAAATCGCATAGCACAGTGGGAGAAACAACAATAAATAGAGAAGCAAATGTCCACAATAGCAACACTTGGGGATAAAAAGTGTGGCAAGCACTAGAAACAACACAGACGTCATTTGATCCAAAAGTAAAACATGTCAGATCAAACCACGTGTTGCCAGTCTCACAGATCTCCTGCCACCTGTCGCAGGAATTTCCGTGACAACTAGTTCTTGTGGCTACTCCTGTCTGGGCCCATTCTCAGGTGGAGAATTTGTCTTAGCCCTAAGTGCCTTGTCTACCACTGTGTGGTTCCCTTCTCGGGCTCAGGGCTTACGTACCCCCTGCAAGCCATGGTGGCATCCGCGTTGCTTTCCTTTTCACTCCTTGCATTTGCACTGGATATGGTTTTGTGGTTTCTACCACATTGCCTTCTGTTCCGTCCATGTTTCGGCACTGGCTCTGTATGCGGTAGCTTCTACCACTTCTCTCCTTCTATAGGTGAAACCCTCACACTGGTCCTAGGTGTGGTGGTTGTGTCTACATTCCCTCTCAGGTGGATCTCCGGCTCATTTTACGCGACCAATGAATCCCGTTGCACCAATAGGTGGGGTCCTTATGCTGGCGCTTGCAGTTTTAGCTGATTCGTCCACTCATTCCTGATGACATAGTCATCTGCAGTACTTCCATTCTCTTACCAGGTATTTGCATTAGTATGCATGCTATAGCTGATGAGCCATTTACTTCTGGTGCACACTATTGCAGGGTTCTCCCTGGTTGGCATAACCCCCTAGTTTTTATGACATTGGTCTACCACATGGTTCTTATTTCAAGTGGGACATTGGCACTAACTGTTGATGCTGTGACACCATCAACACTGCCTCTTTTAAGAGATGAGTAATAGCTTTGACATCTCCTTATGTAGGGGACACACCTATTCAGGGTGCATACTGTGCAATAACTGCTTTTCCCCCCTCACTGGACAGGACTATGGTGCTGTCACATGTTGTCAATGCTAATAGATGTTTTGTTGCTGAAACGCAACACCCTTTCGACGTTATGCCCCTCCGCAAGACGAGTAATTGCGCTCCCCCTAGATTATGTTTCTTTCTACATGGCCAGTGTGTATACTCATGTGGTTGGATTCTTACTGTTCTGGAACGCCTGCACTATTTTTTCTTATGTCCAGATTTTCTCTGGTGTTTTTGTGACGTTTGACATAGTCATCACATTCTCTCCTGGAGAAGTATTTCTCCTATCTTGGACCAATCTGTGCATTCCACTGATGACCGCATTGTCCCCTTCAGGCAGAGTCGCTACACGGTGACATTAGATTGTCTCTGACAAATCTACACACCACTGATGTTTTTGTTCTTCAGCCTGCAGTTGGGTCTGCCTGATCCAGGCAGTTTGTAGAGTGTCAAACAGCTTCTTTTATTAGAAGTCTCGCGACAAGCCTCTACAGCTCTAGGTGCATCTGTCTTCCACAGTACCTGCTCCTTAGGGGGTGTTTCCTTTTTAAGCAGAGATGTATGCTGCGATCCTTACTTTTTAGATCGGCTTCCATGAGTGTATTCTGGCGAGTGTATGTGCTCTCTCTCTCATGTATTATAGCCTGCTCTCTTTTAAGAGTGTAGTTGCTCAGTTTCCTCAGGCTGTCTAAAGCCAGTCATGATATGGTCCTGGATCCAGCTTTTGTCCAGTGGCGGAGGTTAATTTGGCTGCACTCTTCTGCCGCAGTGCTCTCTGCTGCACGGCTGGGATGCTATTGATCCCCAGGGACACAGTCTTTTCCTCACACACTACTCCCCATCTGTCTATGGTTTTTCATTTTCTACCTCTGATTGGTTCCCGTTGTAGGTTTTTGTCCCCCTTGGCCACCCCTTATCTCTGTCTTGATGAGTGATCATATTCCATACTTTTTAGTCTCTTTTCGGGCTGGATTCTTTACAAAGGAGTGGCTACTCACTGTTTTCTTTTACAAATTGGCCAACAGGGGTCTCCTCACCTACCTGGGAGATCCCTACAGGACTAGTCCTTGGCCAGTTGCCCAGTAATTCCTTCCAGTTTTCCCAGTTTTTTCCTGGGTTGAAGTATCCCATCCTGATACTTATACATTTGGTAAGTTTGTTTCTGGGTTTTCCTGTTGCTCGTTTGCCAGGTCTCGTGCATACCCGGATTCTACAGGTTCATTTCTGTTTAGTAAACACCCCTTGGTTTTTCATGGTGCCTATTGCCATGCAAGACATCCTGGGTTTCTAGTCAAGTTCCCAACAGCAATTCTGTTGCACATCATCTTCAGTCATCAGACATGCTTATCCTTCTTGTGGATATTATGTGCTGCTATCCACATCTTCCGAAGCGCCTCGAGCCCTTGGGCTTCATCTAACTGGGTTTTCCTCTTTTTGCCCCGTCTAAGACGCCGTACGTTCTACGCTCTCTGGCTGGCCTTCCTGGTTCATGCTCTTCCTGTCCTTTTCAGGGTTCCCGTGCATCCTTTCCCCACATTTCTGTGCAGGATCCCATGGCCAGCTTTAGATTTGTTCTAGTCTTTTATTCCCTCCCCATGGTACGGTTTTGGAACGTCCCATGGTCTCCTGTGTCCCCCAATGATACGAGCGAGAAAATAAGATTTTTGGTGCTTACCTGTAAAGTCCTTTTCTGGCTGAGTTCATTGGGGGAGACAGCACCCACACAGTATGTACATTGCTGGTTCTTTTTGGTGGGTGCCACCTGTTCTTGGTTCGGACCCATCTCCAGCTCTCTTTCATACAATTAGTTTCTGTTGGCTGCTCCTACTGCTTTTGTACAAACTGATTAGTTCAGTGTCTGCAGCAGGGATATAACTGAGAGGAGGAGCTAGCACTTTATTTTGCCGTGTGTCGCCTCCTAGTGGCAGCAGCAGCTATACCCATGGTCTCCTGTGTCCCCAATGAACTCAGCAAGAAAAGGATTTTACAGGTAAGCACAAAAAACCCTATTTTTCGCCGGCCACCTAGTAACCTGCGGGAGTTAAGAAACCAAGCTCCCCCTGACAATCCCAAAAGAATACAAGCACCTGTTCATGGGACCTGTATTCTGTGAACAAAGTAAGTAACTGAATATCCTCCAGGATCCCCAAGTGTAGGGACATATGTCTAGAGATGAGCGAACTTTAAAAAAAAGTTCGGCGTTCGGGTTGTGGTAATCGCCGCATCCCGTTATGGATTCCACTACCGCGGACTATCGCCGCATATGGAATCCATAAGGGGCGGCTTCCACCAACCCGAACTGTTGAACAGCCGAAGGACCTGGGGTGACGTCACCGTCATGTGATCAGTGCAGGGGGCGTGGCTCAGCACGGGATCAAATCCAGTGCTGAGCCACGCCCCTGCACTGATCACATGACGGTGACGTCACCCCAGGTCCTTCGGCTGTTCAACAGTTCGGGTTAGTGGAAGCCGCCCCTTATGGATTCCATATGCGGCGATAGTCCGCGGTAGTGGAATCCATAACGGGATGCGGCGATTACCACAACCCGAACGCCAAACTTTTTTTTAAGTTCGCTCATCTCTACATATGTCCCATCAACAGTTCTCCTTCACAGCAGTGATTTTGGCCATGCTCCTTAAAATGAAAGCTAAGGTGTATTTCCCTGCACAGTGTGTGACCAAGAGCATCAAAGTGCAGGAAGAAATGGAATGAGCCATAGTGCTTCATACTGAGGATCGGTGGGGGTTCCTGCACTCAGAATCCAACAGTTTAGTAAATAGTAACATATCTTAGCAATGTGCCATCACTAAAACCTCTCTACATTACTCAGTTTCATGCATGGTATTAGTCACATGTGGCCTAATATATTTGCAGTACATTTGCCTTCAGTTCATCTCTATCTTTTATTTTCGAAGCTTGTACAACTTGTGAAAGACATACATGATGGGTCACCTGACAAGTTACAATCACTTATTGCTCTTCGTCAGAATCTCCGGAACAAAGATGTGCAGCTTATGTTCATCAGGTATTGCATCACTTTTTTTGGCCTATATATTTCCAAAACAAAACTTAAATGTGTAATTTTTGCAATGGTTAAAAGTAGGGATGTCCCGATACCATTTTTTTAAGACCGAGTACGAGTACCGATACTTTTATTTAAGTACTCGCCGATACCAATTACCGATACCTCGTATAAACTGTGGCGCAGTTGCTGATAGTAATGAAAAAAATTTAAGCTGGAATTTGGTTGCTATGGACAACGGCTTTTCTTTTCCTTTGTACAAGTGTTAATAAATTAATAAATGGGGATATAATAGTGTTTTCCAACCAATGTACATCCAGGGGGATCTGTTATGGGGGCGCTGTGGATGACAATGTTATGGGGGATCTGTGGATGACACTGTTATGGGGGTCTGTGGATGACACTGTTATGGGGATCTGTGGATGACACACTGTTATGGGGGTCTGTGGGTGACACTGTTATAGGGGATCTGTGTCTGACGCTGTTATGGGGGATCTGTGGATGACACTGTTATGGGGGATCTGTGGATGACACTGTTATGGGGGATCTGTGGGTGACACTGTTATGGGGGATCTGTGGATGACACTGTTATGGGGGATCTGTGGATGACACTGTTATGGGGGATCTGTGGATGACACACTGTTATGGGGGATCTGTGGATGACACACTGTTATGGGGGTTCTGTGGATGACGCACTGTTATGGGGGATCTGTGGATGACACACTGTTATGGGGGATCTGTGGATGACACACTGTTATGGGGGATCTGTGGATGACAATGTTATGGGGGATCTGTGGATGACGCTGTTATGGGGGATCTGTGGGTGACACTGTTATGGGGGGATCTGAGGAGGACGCACTGTTATGGGGGGATCTGTGGATGACACTGTTATGGGGGATCTGTGGATGACAATGTTATAGGGGATCTGTGGATGACACTAATGGGGGATCTCTGGATGACACTAATGGGGGCTCTCTGGATGACACTTATGGGGGCTCTCTGGATGACACTAATGGGGGCTCTCTGGATGACACTATGGGGGATCTCTGGATGACACTATGGGGGATCTCTGGATGACACTATGGGGGCTCTCTGGATGACACTATGGGGGATCTCTGGATGACACTATGGGGGATCTCTGGATGACACTATGGGGGATCTCTGGATGACACTATGGGGGATCTCTGGATGACACTATGGGGGATCTCTGGATGACACTGTCAGGGGGCTATGTGGATGACACATATATAGCATATTATGCTATATAAGTGTCATCCACAGATCCCCCATTAGTGTCATCCACAGACCCCCATAAGTGCCATCATAGTGTGTGTGTGGGGGGCAGTTTACACTCACAGGGGCCGGTGTAGCTTGACTTTCATACACCGGCCCCGCAGCTGCTATACACTATTGAGGTAAACTTCATCTCTATTAATGTGGCCATAATTACTAACTATTAATGCGGTCTCCCTCAGGTTAGGCGCTCAGTCTCTCCATGCTCCTCCTGCCCAGCGCGCCTTCTACATTCATAAAGTGGGCGGAGCGCGCAGGAGGGACGTGAGGTGCTTGGAGGAATCGGGCAGCTTCAGCTCTCAGTTCCTCCATGCGCCTCATGTCCCGCCTGCCCGCTCCGCCCACTTTTATGAATGAAGAAGGCAGGCGGGGCAGGAGGAGAATGGAAGGACTGAGCGCCTGACCTGAGGGAGACCGCATTAATAGTTAGTAATTCCGGCCACATTAATACAGGTTAGGTTTACTTAAACAGTGTATAGGAGCTGCCAGATCGGAACTTCCGGTATCGGCAGCGGTATCGGAGGCATTTTCACGAATACAAGTACTCGTGAAAATGCGGTATCGGTCCCGATACCGATATCGGTATCGGGACATCCCTAGTTAAAAGTGTGGCTCAGCAAAGATTGACCAAATCACCTGACAAACTGAAATGTTAAAGGGAATGTGTCGTCAGGAAATAACCTGTTGTTTAAACATTTTAAATATTTTTTAGAATTTTTGGTGTTTTTCAATATTGATACCTCTGTATAGATAGCACATAATCTGCCATTCACAATAGGTGATGTCACAGCTTATATACTCTCCGTCCCCTGCACTGTGACAGCTGCACAATTCACAGAGCATGTCTAGAAAACTCCTCCATAGAAATCAATAAACGTTACCAGTGTATTGGGTCCACATAATATTGTAAAGGAAATACAGTAAAAATTATAAAATCAGAAAATAAAAAACAGATTAAAAAAGAAACATATTTTATAATTGGTAAAAAATATAAGTGATAGATTTCCCAAGGCCATATTTAATACAAGGTGCATGAGGGCACGTGCCTATAGCGCCAAGGAGTGTAGAGTGGAACTTCACAGAGAAAGCTAATGATTTATGTTGATTTTTTTCCTTTAGTGCTTCTTCTCGTGTCTCCTTATCACTAGCTTTTGTTTATTGTAGCTACAAATCAGTAAATGTAACCCACACACTGTTTTCCTACAGCAAATGTAACAGTATTCTCTTCAGGAAGGCAGTGTAAGAGTTGCATCCCCTGACTTGGTGCTGCAGTTAACGGAAGTAAATGATAAGGAGACATCAGATCAGTCAAATGAGGAGAAAGATGAAGCCAGTATATGACCCATATGTACATTGCCAATTTCTCTACCTGTCACAGAGCAGTCCATTCCATAATCCACACACTGACAGCAAAGTAGTAAAGCTCCTCACTATAACTACAAAAAAAAGCGGCAGCCTAACACATTCAGTAGCTGTGGCCCAAACTATTGTTCATCTAAAAGCTCTCGCGAGTCCCTTCTGGCTTCCTCTTACACAATCGGCTGAACGTGTGTGTATCCTATGGGGAGAGAGGAGAAAGCCACTCAGACAGAAAACAAAAAGATCAGATGAAAGTATTCACCTCGCCTGAACCTTCTCCTCTAACATAATCTGTAGAGTGTTGGTCGAACCCGTTGTAACATAAATGTATTTCACACTATAAACTGCAGATCGTGGTGAAACCAGGAGAGTTTTTTACTGCATGATCAAAATAATTTTTATGTAGCTACTGTATACCCTCAAGTCAATAGGGAGCTTTAGCCAAACTGATAGGAAGTGTGAGCACTAAATGTGCCTAGGGCAGCAGAAACTCTAAAAACAGCCCTGACATTCCCTTTAAAGATCTAGAGAAGGAAATCCTAAAAGCAAAGGCAGTAGAAAGCTTCAAAGGCTGATTTCACATCTGCATCAGATGCGCCTTTGGAGGCTTCCATCACAGATTCGTTCAACCATACATGACAAAATAGTGTGGTATGCTGCATTATTCTGTTTGGTAAAATGCCGAACTCGTGAACGGAAACCCAGTGGATCCCATTATAGTGAATGCGGTCCATCTGCTGCATTTGTGTTCTGTTATATTTGTTGTTCTGCTTCTATAATAGATCAGAAACCATTAGCCCGAAGATAAACCTTATGTGAGGTCCAAAATTCTGTGCGGACTTATTTTTTATTGTATCTTAACAAGTGGTCAGAGATTTGGAGAGTTGGAGCAGGACTTCTAAGTATTAAGCAGAGTAAATGATGACATGACTCCTTAGGAGAGAGTGTGAGAGTCCTGATCCTGCCGCCTACACAGGATGATTGACAGCTCTCCTATAACATTACTGTGCATGTCATTGTTCTTCTAATAATACATCTTCTATATTTTTCTCCCTAGGGCAGAGGGCAGCATGCAGGCTTTGATCAGGTTATTCACTTGTCAGTTTAGCAATATTCAGATGGAAGCAGCCAGGTGTCTGCATGAACTCTCCAACTCAGATGAGCCAGCTGTCTGTGAAGCATGCCTACCAGCTACAGCATACCTGGTGACGTATTTATCGGGGAGCAGCCCAGTGTTCTTGGTAAGGGACAATCTTTTACATTGATCTGTTTTCCAATATAAGCTAGCTTCATACTGTCCGGTCCTGTCTAACCATCTCTACGGGCACGATCATTTGAGGACATTACAATAGACCCGCAGTCAGAGTGGAACTATGATGCAGTAAGCTTGGGTCAGATGAGCCGCCATTAGTCTGTGAGATGCAGATGACACACGGACTGTTTCCCAGTCTGCACATGGTCATGTATATGAGCCCTTAGGCAGTCATTTACTAATCTGAAATACGCCTAAAACAGTTAGTTGTGCCGCTATCTGCGACCTTTCCCCGCTCACGCTAGGTCTAAAAAAGTGGGCATGGCGTAAGAGGGGACGGGTCCATCTCATTCACCATTTTCTATGCCTGGTTTAGGCATAGAAAATTATCTAAATGTAACACCGCTTGGAAGCTGTCTTACATTTAGAACTGGCTCTCGATGGGATGAAGTTATGGAGAGGACTGCACCTCTTCATAACTTTGGCGGATTCACGCCAGCGCAGGGCCTTTATTATGGCCGACGTCTAAAACACCAGTCCTCATAAATGTGCCCCTTAGTTTGTATTCAGACTTTGTGTTGTCTTTTTGAACTTGAATTCTTCTTGTACTGCATAGTTCTGGTGTGTAAGGAGCATTTATTTCTTGAAGGGTTAGTGGAGGAGTGTTGTGGCATCATTTAGTTGACATGGATAGATGTGAGCAATGAGAATGACAAACCAACACCATGTTTAGGTCCATCACACGCAATCCCATTGGCAACATGTGATTTTTCCCTATAATATAGCTTCTACCCAAGAACAATATGATGGTAAAATATATACCACCACCCCATAGCATGTGTCTAAGCCTTAGAAATGTTTGGATGGACAGCAGCAGGGGTTTTTAGGTCCAGACTATGGTAGCTACAATGCGTGTTGCCAGAAGGCTGTAGATGGTAGCAGAAGGTTCAAACGTGATGAGCAGCATATTAGTCACTGCTTATGGTCCTTTTATCACTTTAAAGGTCAATGTCAGTTTTCTTTGCTTAGACCATGCCTCTTCGTGCAGTTTTCTCATATCATAGTGAATATTTTCAGCCTATTCTAGAGCCCGACATGGTCAGATGTACAATTATTATGTCTCTGTAGGAACTCTGTCTGTATACCCTGGGCAACCTGATTGTGGAAAGTGAGGCAGCGAGAAACCAGGTACTTTTGCAGGGGATCATTCCTTCCTTTGCACTGTGCGTACAGGTAAATAGCATACGACAACACATTTTCATGATGTATAATGTACTGTAAATGCAGCATAATGAAATTCTCTTTCACCTCACAGTCTCCTCACATGACAGTATTAGAAGCCACCGGCTTTGCACTTTCTCAGCTGCTGCAAGCAAACGAAGCTTCTGAAAAAATAGTGCCGTAAGTATAACACTGAGCGTGATTTATTGTCCGAATGTGTTGAGGAGATGGTAGGGGCTTCAAGAGTCACAGTTGTGTACTTCTGTCTTTCTACAGGGTCGTCCTCCAGTCTGGGCTCATGCAGGATATTCTCAGGCTGTTACATTGTAATTCAGAAGATGGCATTGGGATGATGATTGAATTTGCCTGGTGTCTCCATTACATTGTGAGCAGGTACTTGCAATATGAATGATTTATGACTAGAAAAGTGTTGATACACAACGTCATTTGTACAGTGTGCCGGTGTTCCGTTATATTTCCCTACTCGTGAAATTTCCCTACCCTCGTCACTTCCTGTTGTGACCCAGCCGCACCGGACATGACGTTTCCAGGTTTGGAAGGAGGTGTGTCTCGCTGTGCAGGCGCACAACGAAGGGGTAGGTAATTTCACACCAGAGTTGTTGAGAACGAGCCACCTAATGTGCTTGCGCCTTACATCTGCGCTTGCGCCTTACCACACTGTGCATGCGCCGGGAGCCTCAGCAGTGGTTAGAGGGTAGGGAAAAATTATGGGCCAGTGCGCAAGTACGGCTAAGTACTCCCGTTGGGATACACTGCTCGTGCGCACCAGCGGACAGGGAGATCTCTTATCCCGAACATCCATCCAATCACCGCGCCTGCGCAATGTGGGGGTAGGGAGATCTGATGGCCATTTGTTCTGTTAAATCTCCCTACCACTCACTCCTGAGGCTTCTGGCGCATGCGCAGTGTTGGCTGGTGTCCAGCTGAGAGGTAAGGCGCAAGCGCATTAGGTGGACCGTTCTCAACAACTCTGGTGTGAAATCTCCCTACACAGTCGTTGTGCGCCTGCACGGCGAGACACAACTTCTTCCAAACCTGGGAACGTGATGTCCCGTGCGGCCGTGTCACAACAGGAAGTAACGAGGGTAGGGAAATTTCACGGGTAGGGAAATATAACGGAACACCGGCAATGATAAAAATCTCCACGTCTTTTGAATGAAGTTCCCCTTCTGAACTGAAGAGAAATGTCTAGCCAGTGCGGCATTTTCCAGGTTCATGTATCCGTCATAGATTCAATTAAAAGTTTAGAACTGAATATTTTAGCTTATACACGCAAATTAAGAGGTAGAGCTAAATGGCAATAAATCCAATAACCCCAAAAAAGGGGTGTATATTTGCATGCTCCCCAGAAGATGTCTCCGATTGTGAATCGAGCATTAGGCAATGCTCCTTACCGAATGACATAGATAACAAAGATGAGGCTACGCAGCCTTCTGCTTCTTTCCCCCTCCACTTTGTTTCTCTGATCCTTGGACCAATTCCCCACCCCATAGTTTTCCAACAAAGCAGCTCCTCTAGAAAAGGGAGTCCTAAAAAACTTAATTCTACCTAAAGATAAAAGAAATAGGACCAACCAGAACTGGGTGACCTCTCTCAAGGGTCCTAATGTAGCCGCATGGTCTGCCTCTATGGTATATATACCCTTGTTCCATTAACAGTGACGTTTATTGCCCTTGTATCTTTAATGTAAATGTGTCTAATTGTTCTCCTTTTTTATACCACATACAACTCATTTACAGCCATGTCCGATTTTCCATCTCAGGAAGAACGGATCGGTAAAAAAATAAATAAATAGCTTCCATTTTTTTTCTAGCGATTCTAGTGGGTTCTTTGGATAATACTCTGGCTTAAGGCTCATAACTGTTAGATGTCATCATCAACGCCTTTGAACTACATCTTTAAATAAACCACATAAGTGTGGGATTTTATTTTTACTTTCTGAGTCAGCATATTTAAAAATTTTGTTGCATTCCTACCCTCTACTTCGCCTATACCATTCACACAGTCGCCACTTGCGATTATTTCCCCGTATAACATTGTCTATTAACGTGCCTGAATGCTTTGATTCATGATCAGCTAGGGGTGGGGCGCCTACCTTTGAGTGGCGCTTCATTCACCCACTAGCTGTCCTGTACTATTCAGGTTACGTCACAGGGGAGGTACGTTCCCCGCTATTTGAATCTTAGTACAGCGCGGCCGCAATGCGGCCATCATAGCGCCGATAGACGCTATCACGTTACATGAGGTGGTAGCGTCTTGCAGGCTTTCCTATCTCCCTATTTTTTCCTCCTGTGCTCCTGATGATTCGTACCAGAGACTTTCCGCCTCTAACCTCCCTTGCAGCGCTCACACCACTGGCAGGCGATCATATAGCCAGTGTGAGCGGGTACAAGCATGTGAGTTATTTCAGCTAGTGGATCGGCAATGTAGGCAAAGTAAGACTGAGCCACCCTAGTGCTGCTTTCAGCCTCTGAGTTTTTGCCTCCTCCTTTCCATGTTGGTTTTAGCATTTTGTATCTCCCTTAACAATTGTTAGTTTTTTTGACACATTAATAAAAGCTAAGTTTTAGGGTTGTTTCGGGTATCGAACTTTCGATACCCAATCGATACTTTTCTCTGGTATCGCGCTCGATACCAGGAAAAGTATTTTATCGATACTGGGCTGCGCTACTGCACAGCCCAGTATAAGAGAGCGTGGCTGCGCCGCTCTCAGCGCGGCCATGTTCTCCTTGGCAGCACAGGGAGAAGGAGGCAGTGTCTCTCCCTCCCCCTGTGCTGCCGCTGCAACCAATAGAGGGAGAGGGGGGCGGAGCGGGGGCGGGAGGAGGGGCGGAGCTGGGGGACGGGAGCACTGGCCAGCAATGCCGAGTAGTTTCATATATAACTGCAGGCAGAAGACACAGGCTGCCGGCACCTGCCTGTGACCCAGCACTGCAATCAGAGGCAATTAACCCCTCAGGTGCGGCACCTGAGGGGTTAATAGCCTCTGATCGCAGCGCTCGGTCTGAGCAGATGCCGGCAGCGGGTGTCTCTGCCTGCAGTCTCTATGAGCGTTATTAGGCTGGCCAGTGCTCCGCCCCCTCCCTAGTATTAAAACATTGGTGGGCAGTGTGCCCCCCCTCCCTAGTATTAAAACATTGGTGAGCAGTGTGCCCCCCCTGTCCCTTCCCCCCAGTAATAAAATCATTGGTGGCAGTGGCCACAGGGTCCCCTCAGCTCCTCCTCATTGGTGGCAGTGGCAGTGATCGGAGCCCCAGCACTGTAATGCTGGGGCTCCGATCGGTTACCATGGTAACCAGGACGCTCCTGAAGTCCTGGCTGCCATAGTCTGCTCCCTGCTGCTGTGTGCACAGTGCACAGGGCAGCAGGGAGAGGGTGAGATCCTATTCACCCTGATAGAGCTCTATTAGGGTGAATAGGATGAGGATATCCCAGGTTCTAGCCCCTAAGGGGGAAATGGTTAATAAATAAACTGTAAAAAAAAAAAAGTTAAAGTACACCAAAATATTAATTATAAATCACCCCCTTTCCCAATTTTACATATGAAATATATAAACAATACATAAATAAAATATTACATATCGCCGCGTCTCAAAAGTCCAAACTATTAAAAAATCCACTTTTATGCGGTGAACGCCGTAAAAGAAAAAAAAAGAAAAAGAAGAAATGCACGATTCGCCATTTTCTTTTCGTCGCCTTGTCCCCACAAAAAAGTAGGATAGGACTGTTGTATTATGAGCCGGCGGTTTCATAAAATGTGGCATGCACGCGGATTTTTTTGGCGTTTTTTATTTTTTTTCGCGTGGTATCGAATGGTATCGAGTATCGCAATACTTTTTTATGGTATCGATACCGAATCAAAATTTTGGTACCGAAACAACTCTACTAAGTTTTAGCGTTCTTCACCAATTCCGCATATTATTATTGTTTAGTGGACGCAAATTTCTAGAATATCGTTGCCACCAGTGATTGTTCCATTTATTTTCTACCTCAAATCAATAGGAGGGGCTATTCACATTAGCAAAAATAGACTAGAATAGGCAGCGAGTTTCTTGGATTGGGCACATGGGTCTGTGAAAAAAAACAAAAAACGGATGTGTGCATGGCCCCATTAAGTTGTAATAGGTCAGTGTGCTATGCATTTTAACCACTTCAGCCCCCCTAGCTTAAACCCCCTTAATGACCAGGCCACTTTTTACAATTCCGCACTACACTACTTTACCCGTTTATTGCTCCGTCATACAACTTACCACCCAAATGAATTTTACCTCCTTTTCTTCTCACTAATAGAGCTTTCATTTGGTGGTATTTAATTGTTGCCGACATTTTTACTTTTTTTGCCATTAATACAAATTTAACGACATTTTTGCAAAAAAAATGACATTTTTCACTTTCTGTTGTAAATTTTTTTTAAAAAAAACTACATTTCTATATAAATTTTTCTCTAAATTTATTGTTCTACATGTCTTTGATAAAAAAAATCCAATAAGTGTATATTTATTGGTTTGGGTAAAAGTTATAGCGTTTACAAACTATTGTGCAAAAAAGTGAATTTCGGCATTTTGAAGCAGCTCTGACTTTCTGAGCGCCTGTCATGTTTCTTCAGGTGCTAGAATGCCAGGATAGTATAAATACCCCCCAAATGACACCATTTTAGAAAGAAGACACCCCAAAGTATTCGCGGAGGGGCTTGGTGAGTTCATGTATCATTTCATTTTTTTTCACAAGTTAGCAGAAAATGACACTTTCTGAGGGAAAAAAGAATAATAATAAAGTTTCCATTTCTGCTAACTTCTGGCAAAAAAAAATAAAATCTCAGACGGACTCACTATGCCCCTCAGTGAATACCTTGGGGTGTCTACTTTCCGAAATGGGGTCATTTGTGGTGTGTGTTTACTGTTCTGACATTTTGGCGGGGCTAAATTGTGAGCAGCCATGTAAAAGCTAAAGGTACTCGTTGGAATTTGGGCCCCTTTGCGCACCCAGGCTGCAAAAAAGTGTCACTCATGTGGTATCGCCGTACTCAGGAGAAGTAGGGCAATGTGTTTTGGGGTGTATTTTTACATATACCCATGTTGGGTGAGAGAAATATCTCTGTAAATTGTCAACTTTGTATAAAAATTTTTAAAAGTTGTCGTTTACAGAGATATTTCTCACACAAAGTATGGGTAGATATAAAAATACACCCCAAAACTGACCTTCATCTCCTGAGTCAGCGATTACATGTGTGCCACTTTTGCAGCCTGGTGCAAAAGCCCTAAACTAATGAGTACCTTTAGGATTTCACAGGGCATTTTTACGCATTTGGATTCCAGACTTCTTCTCACGCTTTAGGGCCCCTAAAATGCCAGGTCAGTATAAATACCCCACATGTGACCCAATTTTGGAAAGAAGACACCCCAAGGTATTCCATGAGGGGTATGGTGAGTTCATGTAAAATTTTATTTTTTGTCACAAATTAGTGGAATATGAGACTTTGTAAAAAACAAAATTAAAAAAAAAAAATATCAATTTCCGCTAACTTGTGCCAAAAAATAAAAATTCTGTGGACTCACCATGCCCCTTACAGAATACCTTGGGGTGTCTTCTTTCCAAAATGGGGTCACATGTGGGGTATTTATACTGCCCTGGCATTTTAGGGGCCCCTAAAGCCGGAGAATCCAAATGCGTAAAAATGCCCTGTGAAATCCTAAAGGTACTCATTGGTTTTAGGGCCCCTTTGCGCATCTTGGCTGCAAAAAAGTGTCACTCATGTGGTATCGCCGTACTCAGGAGAAGTAGGGCAATGTGTTTTGGGGTGTATGTTTACATATACCCATACTGTGTGTGAGAAATATCGCTGTAAACGACAACTTTTTACATTTTTTTATTCAAAGTTGTCCAATTTACAGAGATATTTCTCTCACTGCAGTAGAGTATATGTAAAAATACCCAAAGCCACATTCCTCCTAATCTGGCGATATCATGAGTGACCACTTTGCAGCCAAGATCGCAGAGCAAATTCCAATGAGTACCTTTAGGAGAGAGCATTTTACGCATTTTTCTTCTCACGCTTTAGGGCCCCTAAAATGCCAGGGCAGTATAAATACCCCACATGTGACCCCATTTTAGAAAGAAGACACCCCAAGGTATTCCGTGAGGGCATGGCGAGTTCATAGAAGATTTTTTTGGCACAAGTTGAGTGGAAATTGATTTTTATTGTTTTTCTCACAAAGTCTCCCTTTCCGCTAACTTTTTGACAAAAGTTTAATTTTCATGGACTCATTATGCCCATTAGCGAGAATACCTGTAGGGTATCTTCTTTCAAAATGGGGTACATGTGAGTGTTTATACTGCCCTGGCATTTAGGAGCCCCTAAGCGTGAGCAGACAATGCGTAAAAGCCCTCTAAAGGTACTCATTGGAATTTGGGCCCCTTTGCGCATCTAGGCTGCAAAAAGTGTCACTCATGTGGTATCGCCGTACTCAGGAGAAGTAGGGCAATGTGTTTTGGGGTGTATTTTTACATATACCCATGTTGGGTGAGAGAAATATCTCTGTAAATTGACAACTTTGTATAAAATTTTTTAAAAGTTGTCGTTTACAGAGATATTTCTCACACAAAGTATGGTAGATGTAAAAATACACCCAAACTCGACCTACTTCTCCTGAGTCAGCGATACCATGTGTGCCACTTTTGCAGCCTGATGCAAAGGCCTAAATTCAATGAGTACCTTTAGAGATTTCACGGGGCATTTTTACGCATTTGGATTCAGACTTCTTCTCACGCTTTAGGGCCCCTAAAATGCCAGGTCAGTATAAATACCCCACATGTGACCCCATTTTGGAAAGAAGACACCCCAAGGTATTCCATGAGGGGTATGGTGAGTTCATGTAAGAATTTTATTTTTGTCACAAATTAGTGGAATATGAGACTTTGTAAAAACAAAATTAAAAAAAAAAATATCAATTTCCGCTAACTTGTGCCAAAAATAAAAATTCTGTGGACTCACCATGCCCCTTACAGAATACCTTGGGGTGTCTTCTTTCCAAAATGGGGTCACATGTGGGGTATTTATACTGCCCTGGCATTTTAGGGGCCCCTAAACGGAGAATCAAATGCGTAAAAATGCCCTGTGAAATCCTAAAGGTACTCATTGGTTTTAGGGCCCTAGCGCATCTTGGCTGCAAAAAGTGTCACTCATGTGGTATCGCCGTACTCAGGAGAAGTAGGGCAATGTGTTTTGGGGTGTATGTTTACATATACCCATACTGTGTGTGAGAAATATCGCTGTAAATCGACAACTTTTTACATTTTTTATTCAAAGTTGTCAATTTACAGAGATATTTCTCTCACCTAGCATGGGTATATGTAAAAATACACCCAAAACACATTGCCTACTCTCCTAGTCGGCGATATCCATGAGTGACACTTTGCAGCCAAGATGCGCAAAGACCAAATTCCAATGAGTACCTTTAGGAGGGCATTTTTACGCATTTTTCTTCTCACGCTTTAGGGCCCTAAAATGCCAGGGCAGTATAAATACCCCACATGTGACCCCATTTTAGAAAGAAGACACCCCAAGGTATTCCGTGAGGGGCATGGCGAGTTCATAGAAGATTTTTTTGGCACAAGTTAGTGGAAATTGATTTTTATTGTTTTTCTCACAAAGTCTCCCTTTCCGCTAACTTTTTGACAAAAGTTTAATTTTCATGGACTCATTATGCCCCTAGCGAATACCTGTAGGGTATCTTCTTTCCAAAATGGGGTCACATGTGGTATTTATACTGCCCTGGCATTTAGGGGCCCCTAAGCGTGAGAAGAAAATGCGTAAAATGCCTCTCTAAAAGGTACTCATTGGAATTTGGGCCCCTCTGGCATCTTGGCTGCAAAAAGTGTCACTCATGTGATATCGCCGTACTCAGGAGAAGTAGGGCAATGTGTTTTGGGGTGTATTTTTACATATACCATACTTAGTGTGAGAAATATCTCTGTAAATTGACAACTTTGAATAAAAAAATTTAAAAGTTGTCGTTTACAGCGATATTTCTCACACAAAGTATGGGTATATGTAAAATACACCCAAAACTCATTGCCTACTTCTCCTGAGTACGGCGATCACATGAGTGACACTTTTTTGCAGCCAAGATGCGCAAAGGGGCCCAAATTCCAATGAGTACCTTTAGGATTTCACAGGGCATTTTTACGCATTTGGATTCTCACGCTTTAGGACCCCTCAAATGCCAAGACAGTATAAATACCCCACAAGTGACCCCATTGTGGAAAGAAGACACCCCAAGGTATTCCGTGAGGGGCATGGCGAGTTCACAGAAGAAGAAAAATTTTTTTTTTTTTTTACAGTCTCATATTCCACTAACTTGTGACAAAAAATAAAATTTTTCATGAGCTCACCATACCCCTCACGGAATACCTTGGGGTGTCTTCTTTCTAAAATGGGGTCACATGTGGGGTTTTTGTACTGCCCTGGCATTTGAGGGTCTCTGCAATCATTACACGTATGGTCAGCATTAGGAGTTTCTGCGATTCTCCTTATATTGAGCATACGGGTAATGAGATTTTTCCGTTCAGCCTCTGGGCTGAAAAAGAAAAAAATGAACGGCACTGATTTTTCATTCGCATCGATCAATGTGGATGAAAAAATCTCTGCCAAAATCAGTGACTGCGGTGCGGTGGGCTGGGCGCTAGCTACCTAACAAGTAGCTAACTAACTGGCGGTGATAAGGGACCCTTATGCCCCATTCACACGTCCGCAATTCTGTTTGCGGAACGGAATTGTGGACCCATTCATTTCTATGGGGACAGACTTTGTCCCGCTCGGATCCGGAATTACGGATCCGCGCTTCCGGGTCTGCACTTCCGTTCCGCAAGAATATAGAACATGTCCTATTCTTGTCCGCAATTGCGGACAAGAAAAAGCATTTTCTATATAGTTCTGGCAATGTGCGGATCTGCAAAATGCGTAAAGCACATTGCCGGTGTCCGTGTTTTGAGGATCTGCGGATCCGCAAAACACATATGGACGTCTGAATGGAGCCTTACAAGGGGTGTGATCAATGACAGGGGGGTGATCAGGGGGTCTAGGTGGGGTGATCAAGGGGTTAACAAGGGGTTAATAGGTGAGGGGGGGGGGGGTTAGTGTAGTGTTTGGTGCAACTTTACATAGTTACCTGGTCCTCTGGTGGTCGATCCCAGCAAATGGAACCACCAGAGGACCAGGTAGCAGCTATATCACGCGCTGTTCACAAAACAGCGTCTGATATAGCTCTTTGATGCGATTTAATTCGCATCTACAGCCTGCCAGCGATGGATCATCGCTGGCAGGCTGTAGGAGAACTCCTGAGACGCGCTTCACAGGAAGTCTCGGCTCTCGCGAGATGACGCGCCGATGCGTCGTCTCAGAACTACAGGAACGCCCGCAGGACACATCCCTGCGTTAGGCGGTCCTGTAGTGGTTAATAAGGATTGCACACTAACAAAAAATACAGGGTTCTGGGGATTTACATATTGATGACCTCATCAGAGTAGGTCATCAATGTTAGATTGGCAGGGGTCAGCCTCCCAGCAACTCCACTGCTCTGCTGTTTGCGGAAGCCGGGCAGCTTCGGTGAGCACAGTGCCTTACGTTTCGTAGCAGCTGTGCTTGGTATTGCAGCTCAGCCCCATTCACTTGATTAGGACTGAGTTGTGCCCAGGCAATGTGATCAATGAAGGTGACGTCATATGGCCTAAGTGCTCACGGAGCGCCGCTGCCTCTTCATACAGCTGATCGGTGGGGGTGCCGGGAGTCCTGAGGATAGGACAGCAATATATAATTGCCAGAAAACCTCTTTAGTAACCACTTGGTTAAGTAGTTATATGATTTGCCGTTTCCTTTTTGTGATACAGTCCTATCTTGTCTTGCATACAGTGGTGTATGTTTATCAGTAGTGTCCTTTTTCATCAGACTATGCTGCTCTATAAGACAACATGGTATGAGGACAGGGCAGGCCGCTCACCTCTCAGCCTTGACGGCACAAAGAAATATTGTTCTGTGTGGCTAATAGGAGCGATGAGTTTTACAAGTTCGGGCCATAACGGAATTCTATGACGGAAAACATAACGGAATGCCTTTAGGAGTCATTCTGTCCTAATAGAAGTCTTTGGGCCGCATAATGGATCCATCTGGTTTCCATTATGCAGGAGAGGACTCCTGCTTAATGGAAACCAGATGGATCCGTTATGCGGCCCATAGACTTCTATTATGATGGAATGCTTCTTAAAGACATTCCATTAAGTATTCCGTCATAGAATTTTGTTATGGCCCGTGGTAACGGAATCCATATCGGAACTGTAATAAAACCCGAACCGGAACGTCAAACTCAACCCCGCTCTAGTGATGAAAGCTAATATGTGTGGTTGACCCCATACCTCGCCAGATCCATTATATAATACTGTCAATAACATCATAAACTTTCTCTTTGCATACCTAATGCTCAGGGCTGTTGGGTATAGATTTACCTACAAGAATATGCGGCAGATTTGTGCTGCGGGTTTGTGGCCTTGGTTGCTGTACGTTCTCCGAGATAAGACCTAGGTAACTGAATGAGAATTCATCACAAATTGTCTCTTCGTGTCACGTTATACTCTGCCCCCTTTGTATTACCCCCCATTATTGTCATCTTGTATGTGTGCAGTACACTGACATAATGTGACAGAAAAGATTTCTTTTCATCAAAATTCTAATTTCTGATTTTTCAGTCAGGTGAATAATATTCTGCTGATCTCTCAAGGTGTTTTATCCAGAGTGATGGATTTGCTTATTAAGCTAGCTGACCTTGTGACGAAAACCTCAATTCCAGGCATTGAACTGGTGAGTGTGGTAGGAGGCATTGAACTGGTGAGTGTGGTAGGAGGCATTGAACTGGTGAGTGTGGTAGGAGGCATTGAACTGGTGAGTGTGGTAGGAGGCATTGAACTGGTGTTTTATAGTATGAGATAAATATGAAAGATTTCTGGATCCTGAAAATGAAAAAGAGATTGGAGACAGAGGTGGTGGAGGTTAGGGGTACAAGAATTCCCCCCTCCCCTCTGTATTCAGATACTACTGGATCTGTGTTTTTAGGTATGGACAACAAATTTTAATGAGTGATGAAAATCATTGGGATTTAATTGATTGTTACATCTTTATAATGGTATGTGTGTCAATGAGCCATAAAGTGATTGTCCTGGAGAAAACTTATTTTTAGATGGAAGTCTCCTCGGCGCTCATCTGATCGTCCCAATCCTCGCATTACATGGGACCATGACCCATCATATAATACATGAATATGTGGAGCGGGGTCCAGTGCCCTATTGCATGTATGACATTGTAGACATGAGTTGGCTTGTTAGGCCTTATTCACACGTCCGCAATGTTCGTCCGCACCCGTTCCGCAAATCTGTAGAACGGGTGCGGGCCCATTTATTTTGAATGGGGACGTGATGGATGCAGAGGGCACACACTGTGCTCACCGCATCCGCGGAGCGCGCCGCGGATCTTCCGGCCGGCGGCTCCGCAATAATATAGAGCATGTCCTATTCTTGCCCGCAATTGCGGACAAGTATAGGCATCTCTATAGGGCTTGTGGCAAGGTGGGTTGCGGATCCGCAACACACTACGGACGTGTGAATTAGGCCTTAGACAACCCCTTTTAACACCAGCTATGGGGAGATGGAGGCAGAGTGCTCACAGATATGAGATGATCGTGGCATTGATTTCTGTGTATTCGGCTCAGGCCTTAGTGCGGCAAGGATAAGGATATAAACATTTACTGCCTTAGTGTCTGGTATACTACAGATGCTTTTAGCAGCCCATTTGACATTGTGTAGACTGGGATAGTGTAAGCTCTGTACATTGTTTATAGCAATTTAATATTGGGTTATTTGTAAAGGGGTTATCCACCCCTTATCGATCTTGCTCCTCGGGATAGACCATCAGATTGGTGGGGACCCAACACTTGGCACCTCTCTGACCAGCTGCTGGTACTAGTAACATAAGAGTGGACTGAGCTGGAAGAACTGACCATCTGTCTACTGTGTAGTGGCCGTGCCGACATACTGCAGTTCACCCAAACGCTCTGCTGTAGCTACATCCACTGTTATGTTTCCGGTGCCTGATACAAACTGTTGATCAGCGACGGTCCTGGGTGTAGGACCCTTACCAATCTGATATTAATGACCTATCTAGAGGTCAATCCTTTTAAAGGGTTCTAAACTATGAGCTCCCCTGATATGTCTGTTTCAGTATATACTTGTATGTATTCAAGAACATCTTTCCTTAGAACACTTTGCTGTGCGAATCCTCTTTTGTTCCTCCTGGAAATGATGTATGACTACATTGACAATTAGGCAGGACAGTTGTCCATATCATGTATTGCTATACAGTCTGATACTGTCTAAAAAATTGCTGCCAATGTCAGAACCAATAAGTAGGGATGAACCTATGGGGGTCATTTATCATGAGGGTAAAATTTGAAGTCAGTTTTGCTTGAGTCTGCGTTAGAGTACTTTATACCGCATTTATCAAATGTCACATATTGTTTGATAAATTTGTCTTATTTTTAGACCTAACAGTGTTGACTACAAAAGCGCCTCCATTTTTTAAGTGGCTTTTTAAGTCTTTAAGTCTCGGTGACAAATCTGGAGTGCAGGCTATTAACGTAGCTAAACGCGCCCACTTTTCCAACCACATTACAAAACTGGAGTGAGTGGTGTAAAAATGCAAAAAGTCACTAGAATTCTGAAGTGAAGGCATGACAAATCAGAGCCAATGTTTGCCGAATGGACCATTGACACTGGTCTATAATGAATATAGTAGTGGACTAACTATTCCATGCAGTAACAGACATACTGCTTGATATGCATTATTTTTATCATTAGGGTTCATTTTGGAGGTTTATGACATTGTATACGTATACAGCGGCATATGCCTGAAAGCTACCTGACCTATACCTCCAACAGAGGGCTAAAATGTGAACGGAGGATAAGCTAGTATTGGGGCTAATCTAATAAAGCACTAACTGTAATGTTAATAGGCTCTTTTTCATGATGAAGTATAAAAATCGACATATGTTTTTCCCACAATACAGCTGATTTGCCCAATCGTGCGATGCTTAGGAAACCTCCTGGTAGAAGTTGATTCTTCAGGCAACAAGGTTTATATCCAAGATGGCAGAGTCCTTGTGGCTTTGTTTGTTCTGATGCAAGAGTTTCAGAATGGATATGCCTTCATGGTGAAAGAGTGTCTGTGGGCCCTCAATAACCTCACAGGTAAGATAAAGAGATTGGACAGTTTCTTAGGACTCCCATAGACTGCAGAATCCGCCAGAATCGTAGGACAATTCAATTACCTGATGAAAGAGTGACCCAACCTGTAGTCTGGCAGTAACCCGGTCGGAGTCACTTAAGTAAAATGTTTGAATATGTAATTAAATCTGAATTTAATGTTCTGCGTTTTCTCCTCATCTCTATATAGCGGATGATCCTGTTGTGTGTAATGCAGTGCTGCACTTAAACTTGGTGCCTCCGCTGTTGCAGTTTCTGGGTCATTCTAAAGATATTATTGTGCTGGTAAGAAAAAAACACCATGGGGGGGGGGGGGGGGAGGACTTATAAAGCATACTGGCTTCAAAAAAGTTGCAAAACAGGGCTTATATGACCTTTTGAGCTTATTTTTTCCTAAACTTGTGATATTTTGCCTTTTGAGTTTATTTAAGCTAGATATCAACGTCGGCTTTTTAAAATATTCTCAAAAAGAACGATCATACGCTGTCTGCCCCAGCTAGAAGTGGAAGTGTTATGGAGTTACCAACCATACCTCACCCTCACTGAGCGGGGATGATGGGTGCTGCACCTCATGGCATGTAGAAATTGCCTATCCTCTGTTGCATCATTCACTACAGCATTCTGAACTGCTTCTGGATGGGGCATCAATACAACATCTGTGCTTCAGAAGCTTCATGACATGGGTTTCCATGGTCTGTGTAGCTCTGTGCCTTTCCACTTTGTAGTGCAGGCATCCTCAAACTGCGGCCCTCCAGCTGTTGCAAAAATACAACTCCCAGCATGCCCGAACAGCCTGCAGGTATCGGCCTACAGTGGGGCATTGTGGGAGTTGTAGTTTTACAACAGCTGGAGGGCCGCAGTTTGAGGATTCCTGGTGTAGTGGATGGAGCTGGTAACTGCAGTGCTGCTGCCTCTGAAAGCAGTGAGAGCAGCATCGGAGTAACCAGCTCCATTCATTACACAGTGGAAAGAGCAGTGTAACGCAGGCACAGCTGATCGTCAGGGTGTCAGACCCTTGTCAATTTCATATTGATGACCTAGGAGTATCTTATCAATTGTTACACTCTAGAGAACCCCTTTAAACTTATTGCTTATAACTCTATTGATGTCTATACAATGGCCTCTCAAGTTACAACATTAATTGGTTCCAGAACAGCCATTGCATGTTGAAACCATTGTAACTTGAGTAATCAGTTCCAAAGCCCCAAAATGTCATCCAAGATAAGAGAAAATGAAGATTTAAGAAAAATAAGCAGATAACTAAGACTAATAGAACAATCCTTACATATAACAGTCAGAAATAGCTGCTAACTGACAACTAATCCGGCTAGTTACCAGAGAAGTGGCCTGGATTGCTTGGGTCTGAGCCTGAGACATTGTATGTTGAGTCTAGTTTCAACTTGATGATGGCCCAGAAAAGACCGTTATATCTTCAGAATATTGTATCCTGAGGCCATTGTATCTTGAGGGACCACTGTATAGCGGTGTTTATTTATGATCCAGGTATGGTCACAGTCCTGTCTTTCCATGCATCTGGACTAAGTAGTGTTCGCTATTTTTGGGGATGACTTCCATCCAGAATACTGGGCAATAGCTCCTTATGAGCCCTGTCTGACTATAGTGCATCTTCACACTATTATAATAAGGGTCCATTCACACGTCTGCCAAATAGTTCCGGATCCATTCCGCAATGGGGCGGCAAAAAATGCGAGCAGCACACAGTCCGTAGACAAGGACAAGTAAAGGAATTTCCATTAAAGTGCTGGCCATGTGTGGTCCACGGAATGCACATGGCCGGTATCCGTGATTTGCGGACCGCAGAACACTTGTGGATGTGTGAATAGACCCCAAAGGAGAAGCCAGGAACCTTTCCCTATCCTGTCTGACTTGTCCATTAATGTATCTGCTGGTGCACCTCCTACGTGTTTCACTGGACTGTCAAGGAGCTATTTGGTCTGAATTGTGGATTGGCCGTGGCAGCATCCGTCTGCCTTTGCACGCTAGTTGTCTGGAAAAGTGACGGTCAGGTGTCCACATGCTTATGGCCATTTACTGTATCTACAAATTAGCATTTCATGTATCATATACTGATATTTCAGGACACACAGTATTAATTTGCAGCCATAGATGCAGCATCATTTACTCATGAAAATCACATTTTATTAAAAACTATTTTCACATTTATTATTCATGTTGCCATACTGGACGGTATCAGCTCTGCTCGTCCTGCGCCTTGGTTCATCAATAGAAAGTCTGAAATACAGTGTCTCTTGATACATAGTCAGTACAGTAGAAAAGAGGAACTCTGCATGACAGCTCAGATCTCTTGACCATTTAGGGTCTTTGTACATCAACTACTCGATTGAGGGGCAATGGAATCTGCTATCTCTGAGGAAGAACAAGTTCTGATGATTTCTCTTCACTTGAATTCCTTCTGCAGGCTCTCTCTGTGTTATGTAACATAGCGGAGTTTGGCCATGCTTACTGTCAGCGTCTCCAAGAAAAAGGCCTTCTTTCCAGCCTGACTCACCTGCTTGGCAGTGAAGATGTGATGGTGACAATACGCTGCTTGGATTTGATGAACACTTTTTTACGTTACTGCCCTGAGGTACACGGGTCACTTTACAATGGATTTGTGCATTCATGTATGTTGTATTGCGATGTTACTGTTATGGGATATGCGATTATATTTAATGCATTTTTGTAATTTTTTTACCAAAATATTCATTTGGCTTAGGCCTCATGCACTCGTACGAGTGTATTGCTGTAGTCCAGCGGCGGCATGAAGCGCACGACGTCATAGCAACCAATGACGCCGTGTGCTCCTGCTGTCAGCTGGATTCCGGGCCAGGATACCACGGCCGTGTGCATGAAGCCTTAGGAACATAGGATGTTCATCTGTTTAAAGATGCCTTTTTCTCCACTTATCAACCACTATTCTCCCTGCCCCCTGACTTCAATATTCACTCTCAATGCCTCAGTGAAGATGGGTTAGCAACACACTGCGAGATCAGGTTGCAGTTTCTGCCATTGGGAATGTATGGAAAGGGGATGATGAAGAGGAGGAGGGTGCAGTGCAGAGAGGCAGCAAGACATACTGGGAAAGGCTGCTAGTTCTGATAAGTGTTCTATTTCACCCCGGCGAAGGATTTACAACTACAGTAGAATCCTTATGGGTGTGCAACCCCATAGCCCTCCTCCACGAGGTCCCACAGGTATCGTGCTCCCACACCACTCCGTTTTTTTCTCAGACCAAATTTTCTGTGGGAGCTTGGGCCTCATTCTACATATCCTTTCCTCCACCACATTGGGTGGGGGACTCCTGCGGATAGGTCCACCTGGGTCAGTGAGCATGAAAAATGACTGAAGCCCCCTGATTCGCCTTGTGACCTTCCTCTGCACACTCCGCTCCTTATATTCTCCGGCACCTGACATTGTGGCAGGAGACAAAGCTGGTTATAACCGCCTAATTAAGTCCCTGGCTTCTCTTGTGCCTAGGCCTCAATTTGGAGATAGATCTATTGGGGGGCAGAGTGGGCGCATTGTCCGTTTTTGGCACAAATCCTTTGCACTTCCTCCTCCTCTGAATCTTCTGTGCTGGGCCCTGCTTCTTTCAGGCCACACATACTAATTGAGCCTGTGGCCTAGCAGGGAAGCTGCCGTGTGAAGGCTTCTCATGTCCCCCTCCCCAGATCTCTCCAGGGGATTACTCCCTTATTGGGTGAAGTATTTGTGCAAGCACTGGTAATGGTGGCCTCTATGGAATTGCCTGCTTTCAAGTGGAATATTTGTGCTCCTATTGTTTTGCTCTGTCTCAGATGTGGTATTTGTGTTAACACTGAAACTAGGGCTGCAACTGTGTTTCTTTTTTCCACAGAGAGAGCATTTGCACTGGCACTGCATGCCATAATCACTACCATGTAACCTCCTTCTCGAGGGGGAGCATTTGCACTGGCACTGCATGCCATAATCACTACCATGTAACCTCCTTCTTGAGGGGGAGTATTTGTACTGGCACTGCATGCCATAATCACTACCATGTAACCTCCTTCTCGAGGGGGAGTATTTGTACTGGCACTGCATGCCATAATCACTACCATGTAACCTCCTTCTCAAGGGGGAGCATTTGCACTGGCACTGCATGCCATAACCACTACCACGTAACATCCTTCTCGAGGGGGAGTATTTGTACTGGCACTGCATGCCATAACCACTACCACGTAACCTCCTTCTCGAGGGGGAGTATTTGCACTGGCACTGCATGCCATAACCACTACCACATAACCTCCTTCTCGAGGGGGAGTATTTGCACTGGCAGTGCCTGCCATAACTACTACCACGTAACCTCCTTCTCAAGGGGGAGTATTTATACTGGCACTGCATGCCATAACCACTACCACGTAACCTCTTTCTCGAGGGGGAGTATTTGCACTTGCACTGCATGCTATAACCACTACCATGTAACCTCTTTCTCAAGGGGGAGTATTTGCACTGGCACTGAATGCCATAACCACTACCACGTAACCTCCTTCTCGAGGGGGAGTATTTGCACTGGCACTGAATGCCATAACCACTACCATGTAACCTCTTTCTCAAGGGGGAGTATTTGCACTGGCACTGCATGCCATAACCACTACCACATAACCTCCTTCTCGAGGGGGAGTATTTGCACTGGCACTGAATGCCATAACCACTACCATGTAACCTCTTTCTCAAGGGGGAGTATTTGCACTGGCACTGCATGCCATAACCACTACCACATAACCTCCTTCTCGAGGGGGAGTATTTGCATTGGCACTGAATGCCATAACCACTACCACGTAACCTCCTTCTCAAGGGCGAGTATTTGCACTGGCACTGCATGCCATAACCACTACCACGTAACCTCCTTCTCGAGGGGGAGTATTTGCATTGGCACTGCATGCCATAACCACTACCACGTAACCTCCTTCTCGAGGGGGATTATTTGCACTGGCAGTGCCTGCTGTAGCTACTAACGCTTTGCACCTTCATCGGGTGGAGTATCTGCTCTAACATCGGATGCTGTTCCTAACTGCACTTCCTTTTCGTTCAACAGTGGACCAGTTTATTCTAGCAATGGGTGCCGGAGCTACTTCTCTGTGCTGGCACTTGTTGCTTTAGTTCACTAGTCATTCATGTCTGATGGCTATGGTCACCCACATCCCTACCTTCCACTGACTAAGTATTTGTGATGGCACTGGATGCAGGCTAGTACTGATGATGTAGCTGGTAACTCCTACCCTGTGTCTACAGGACTTGCAGACTGCATTATTTCTTTCGCCGATGGGGGATCAGTACTGTCATTTCATACCATGGCTGCTCCAGTATTACTCTATGAAGTAGATATTGTAATGGCGATACTCGTCATGTTCTGGCTGCCCAACCTGTGCAGTTCAGATGACGTGTGTCAACTGCTTTGCGCCCCCACCAGGTGAAGCAGTTGTTCCCTCTCTTGATGAAATCACTGATGTCTTAATTTTTTCAGAGACAAGACAACCTATCGCATTTCCCACTTCAGCGTGGGGACTAGTAGCTCTCACTAGATTCTGTATCTTTTCTTCTTGTCCAGCATAGACATACATCGGACATTATTCCCTGAGAGTTCGTGCCCCACATGATGCTCTGGTTTTCCCATACTAAGCACTTTCCTGTCATATTTTTCAGTTAGGCATTTGCTGGCACCTGACCTCTCTCACCATTCTTTCCTGTTTAACACCCTGCAAATAGTTTCCATCCTCCCAGGCTGAGTTCTCTTCACTTGGGAGTGCTGATGTGCATTGCCCTGTGTCCCCCAATGATATGTGCCAGAAAATAGGATTTTTTGAATTCATTGAGGAACACAGCTCCCATCCAGTGCTGGTTCTTCCTGATGGGTCCCACCTGTTCTTGGTTCTGACTAGGGATGAGCGAACCCGAACTTTACAGGTTTGGTTGCAGGCAGTTGAGGAATCCCGTTATAATGGACTATAACAGAATTCTATGACGGAATGCAAAATGGAAGCCTTTAAGTGGCATTTCGTTTTGATCAGCCATAATAGAAGTCTGTGTCTGAAGCATAACGGATCTGTCTGGTTTCCATTATGCAGGACGAAAAACAAAGTCCTGCGTAACGGAAACCAGATGGATCCGCTATGCTTGGCCATAGAATTCTATTCTGATGGATTAAAACGGAATGCCTCTTAAAGGCTTCCGTTTTGCATTCAGTCATAGAATTCTGTTATATTCCATTATAACGGGATTCCTCAACTGCCTGCAACCAAACCTGTAAAGTTCGGGTTCGCTCTCATCTCCCATCTCCCATGACCCATCTCCAGCTGTCTTTCTTACTATTGGTTTCTGTTGGCTTCTGCTGGCTGCTCCTACTGCTTTTGTACAGTGCTTGCAGGCGGTATATAGCTGAGAAGAACACTTTGTGTTTTAACTTTCAGTGTCTCTGTGTGTCATTTTCTTGAAATAATCACACTGGCTGCTAGGCTGAGAGTATGTCAAAACTTCCTGTTCTCTGAGCATTGGTCATAGACTGGGGAGAGTTTTCTAGGCATGATCTGCGACTTGTAGAGCTGCGATATCACCTATTGTGAATGGTAGATCCCACAGGTGGTACTTGTCATTCTGCCTGTAGTGATAATGGCTACTGAAAAGTTACCTGTACAGAACAGGAAACCATGACTTTTATAAGGCCTAGTGGAAAATTAAAACAAAAATCACTAAAATTCAAAAAAAAAAAAAAGGGATTTAAACAATAGGTCGTTTTTTGATGGCATATTCCCTATTTTTGGCTGAAAAGTCTCTTTTTAAAAACGCTAAAATACATATTTTTTTCCTTAGGCTGATGACATCATTGTGCAATCTGTATTACAAATTCCAGAAATTCATAAGGATCACCCTGAGATACAACAGCGTATGGAAGCAATCCAGAATTACTGCAGGCCAATGGTAAGAACGTTAATAACCTTTATAAACAGTCCCGGGAGGCCCCTTTACACTGCTCATCAGTGGAGGTGACCGCTGCATTTACATGCAGTGATCCCCTCCACAGTATGGGGAGGAGCGATTGCTAATGCTATCACTTGTCCCCATACTGAATCATTGTTAGCGGTCGGCAGAGTGCTGTTTAGACACCACAATCTGCTGCTGAAAAAACGATGATTTAGGCGACTCCACCAACAATGCTATTACCTGGTGAACGAGTCTTTCTCTCATTCATCGGCAGTACCTTTAGGATGCTGGCACACAGCGCAGTGAATACACCGTTTTAGTGCAGTTACTATATCGACAAACATGCATTCACAAGGCAGTGTATGATTGTATCCTGCTGAAATTAATGAAATCTGATGATTTCAGCACAGAAGATCTGCCTAAGGGCTCATATACACGACTGTATGTATTTTGCGGTCCGCAAAACACGGATCCACAAAAAAAAAAAAATGACATCCGTGTGACACTTGCAGTTTTTTTTCTTGATGCATTGTAACAATGCCTGTCCTTGTCCGCAAAACGGACTTGCGGACGTACGGATACGAAATGCACATGTTGTCATTTCCGTTTTTTTGCAGCCCTATTGAAATGAATGTTTCCACATATTGGTCACAAAAAAACTGAACAGACACAGACAGAAAATATGTTTGTGTGCATGAGCCCTGACAAGGAGGAATGGATTTTGAAATCATCAGTCATCTTACACACACTGATCAAAATGAGCTATAAAGTGGCCAACCGTTTTAAGGACGAAGCCCTATTTTTCAGATCTGATATGGTAGTAACTTTGGAATGCTTTCGTCGCACATTGTACTTTCTTAGTGATACATTTTGGTCAATATATTTAGTATTTATAAGAAAATCCCAAATTTAATGAAAGTGTAACATGCAATTTTACACATTTGAATTTTTCTGCTTTTAAAACAGTTATAGCTTTCAAAATACCATATGTCCACTTTATGTTGGCATCTTTGTTCAGTCGTACTTTACTTTTACAGATCAGGCTGTTAAGGACACGGAGATACGAATTGTGTAGCTTTTTTTTTTTTCAATTTTTTAACCAATTATAAATACGATAAATATTTTTTTTTTCACAAGTTCCACTTAGGAACATACAGTGGTCTGATTTCTAGTTAAATACACTGCAATAGTTAGGTCCTGGTAGGTTTTGGTACATGACAGGCAACCATCAGGTCCTAGTGATTGCGTCGTGGGGCCAATGAGGAGAGAGGGAGATCGCTTCCTCTGTAAACTCTTTAGATGCCGTGGTCTAAAGAGTTTACAGATTGGGTTCACTTCCCGTGCCAATCTCGGCCTGCGCTAAGATTCAGCTTGCCATGCCGAAAGAGTTAAAGGTTTTTTTCTGGAAATTAAATATTAATGAATTTTCGTTAGAGTAGGTCATCAATATCAGATCAGTGGGTGACACACCCATGATCAGCTTCTTGAAGAGGCTGTGACGCTCCATTGAGCAGTCTGTCCTTTTATTAGGGCCCTTTTACACTGGCGTTTTTGTTTTCCGGCATAGAGATCCGTCGTCGGGTCTCTATGCCGGAAAAATCCTGATCAGGATCATCCCCATGCATTCTGAATGGAGAGAAATCCGTTCAGGATGCATCAGGATGACTTCAGTTCAGGACCGGAACGTTTTTTGGACGCAGCAAATACCGCAGCATGCTGCGCTTTTTGTTCCGTCCAAAAATCCGGAACACTTGCCGCAAGGCCGGATCCGGAATTAATGCCCATTGAAAGGCATTAATCCGGATCCGACCTGAACTTAACGTTGTTTCGGCGCATTGCGGATCCGACATTTAGCTTTTTCTGACTGGTTACCATGGCAGCCAGGACGCTAAGCTCCTGGTTACCATGGTAAAATGTAGTGGGGAGCGGGGAGCGGCATACTCACATTCCGTGCGGCTCCCGGGGCGCTCAGGATGACGTCAGGGCGCACCAGTGCATAGATCACGTGATCGCATGGATCACGTGATCCATGCGCATGGGGCGCTCTGGCGTCATTCTGAGCGCCCGAGCCGCCGCATAGTGTATACCGCTCCCCGCTCCTACTATGGCAACCAGGACGCTCGTAGCGTCCTGGCTGCCATAGTAACCTGAAAGCAATTCGAAGACTGATCAGGATCCTGATCAGTCTTCTAATGCTTCAGGCGACTTGCATTCTGCCGGATCCGGCGGGACGGAAGTGCCTGCCGGATCCTCAGAACGCAAGTGTGAAAGGACCCTTAAGCCAGTGACATCCTGTCCAGTGGTCACAAGAGCTATGTGCAGTTCAATCCCATATTAGTGAAAGGGCCTGGGCTGCAGTACCAAGCACAGTCACTATACCATGCGCTTGGTAGGCTGGAATTGGCCACAGCTTTGATCTCAGCCTCACCGATCTGATATTGATAACCTTGTCTAAATAAGCACAAAAATAATGTTTTTCAAATAGTTATATATGCATTTAGTGAGAACTGGCCATGGTTTGAAATACATTAAAGAGGACCTTTCATCACCTTAACAAATCTAAAGTAAGTATGCATACATGGAGAGCGGCGCCCAGGGATCTCCCTGCACTTACTATTATCCCTGGGCGCCGCTCCGTTCTCCCGGTATGTCCTCCGGTGACTTCAGCTCTGCGTCTCAACTGGGAGGAGTCTGCCCTTGTTCTCCTGGGCGTCTCCTTCTCCCAGGCTGTAGCGCTGACCAACCGCAATGCTCAGCTCATAGCCTGGGAGAAGAAAACCTCCCAGGCTATGAGCTGAGCGCTGCGGTTGGTCAGCGCTACAGCCTGGGAGAAGGAGACGCCCAGGAGAACAAGGGCAGGCTCCTCCCAGTTGAGACGCAGAGCTGAAGTCACCGGAGGACATACCGGGAGAACGGAGCGGCGCCCAGGGATAATAGTAAGTGCAGGGAGATCCCTGGGCGCCGCTCTCCATGTATGTATACTTAGTTTAGATTTGTTAGGGTGATGAAAGGTCCTCTTTAATTACTCTTACCCGTAATCCGTTTTCCATGAGCCCATGACCGCACCTGCGAGAGATCCTCCCCGTTCCGGACAGGAAACAGGAATTTTAGGGTCCTCTGTACTCCATTCCTCAGTTTGTGGCAAGATCTATAGGAATGCAAAATTCTATATACAGTGAAACCTTAACACATCATCATACAAAAGCACCTTAAATGTATGTCTACAAGCATATATCTTCAAGATTTCTTTTACATATACACATTTTTTTGTGGAATAATGTAGGTGCTGTCATGAGCTCATGGAAAATGGATTACCAGTAAGAGTAATCGATGTATTTCCATTACACCCCATGACAGCACCTGTGAAAGATTAGACTAGATAAATCTTAGGGTGGGACCGCCGCCTGCAAGACTTTCCTCCCGAAGGCCAAGTCTTGAGCAGATGAGGAACCTGGAGACCTGCGGAAGAATAGGCTAAACCTATTGTTCTCATTATCCATCTAGCTATAGTACAACTTGTAACTTTTAGACCCCTGTTTGGACCCTAAAATTGAATAAACAACTGAGGGTCTTTCCGCCATTCCTTGGTTGATTCTAAGTACTTACACACACTTCTTCTTACATCTAGTGTGTGGAATTTTTCCTCCCCTTCATTTTTGGGATTTTGGCAGAAGGAGAGCAAAATGATTTCCTGAGATCTATGAAAATCTGAGACCACCTTTGGAAGAAATTCAGGATCCTGTCTTCCAAAACCAAGGTATAGGGGGGAGTCAGACAAGATAGAAATCTCCCCCACCCATCTGGCTGATGTTATGGCCACCAGTAATGCTGTTTTGTAGGACATCATTTTCATAGAGATTGAATCTATAGGTTCAAACAGACTTGGGTTAGCATAGAAAGAACGACATTTAAATCCCAGGGTGGGTGATGATCTGGGTTTAATAGAAGGATTTAGCCTGGTAGACGCTTTTATGAACCTTTTAATCCTGGAATGAGCTGCCAAGCCTGAACCTTTAACGTGCTAGGTTTTTACTTTTTATTGAGACCTTCCTGCAGAAAATATAAAATTAATGGAATATCTGGAGTAGATGGCAGATCCAGATCCGACCCAGCAAAGAGAATAAAGGTTTTCCAGATTCTTATAAAAATATCAGAGGTGACCTTTTTCCTGCTACCTGCTCTGACAAACCCCTGGACTTAAGGAATTCCATCTCAATATCCACGCTGCTAAATGTAATTTCCCTATTTCGGGATGATGAAGGGGCAACTGGAGCAACAAATCCTCCTTCTCTGGAAGTACCCAGGGAACCAAAAGAGACAGCTTCCTTAACCAAGTAAACCATACTCTTTTCAGCCAATAGGGAGCTATTAGAATTACAGTTGCCTCCTCCCCCCTGATTTTTTGGATTACCCTGGGCAATAGACTGAGAGGCGGAAATGCGTAAACCAGATCCTTGCCCCAAGGTTGAGACAGAGCATCTATCCCCTGGGACTGATCCCGTGGGCTGAGAGAATAAAACCTCCTGCACTTCCTTTTTTTTCTGGAAGCAAAAAGGTCTATTGATGGAGTTCCCCCCATAGACATACTATCTGGTTGAATACTTCCTGGCAAAGGCACCATTTCCCCTGACTGATCTTGTGCCTGCTTAGGAAGTCGTCTTGACAGTTTTCTGAGCCTTTTAGGTGCACCGCTGAAAGAGAAAGCACTCTCCCTTCTAGTAATTGGGAAGTCTCGAACGTCAGACCCAGTAACTGAGGTGATCTTGTCCCCCTGCCTGACAGAATCCTTACATGTCAGTCTATTAGGAAGGGAAGGTATTCTTTTAACCCCTTAAGGACACGGCCATATTTCACCTTAAGGACCAGGCCATTTTTTTGCAAATATGACCAGTATCACTTTATGTGGTGATAACTTTTAAACGCTTTCATTTATGCAGGCCATTTTGAGATTATTTTTTCGTCACATATTGTACTTCATGACAGTAGTAAAATGTAGTCGAAAAATTAAAAACAAATTTACCAAAAATTTGGAAAAATTTGCAATTTTCCTAGTTTCAATTTCTCTACTTCTATAATACATAGTAATACCTCCAAAAATAGTTATTAATTTACATACCCCATATGTCTACTTAATGTCTGTATCATTTTGGGAATGCCATTTTATTTTTGGGGGACATTACAAGGCTTAGAAGTTTAGAAGCAAATCTTGGAAATTTTAAGAAATTTTCAAAAACCCATTTTTTTAGGTACCAGTTCAGGTTTGAAGTCACTTTGTGAGGCTTACATAATAGAAACCACCCAAAAATGATCCCATTTTAGAAACTACACCCTTCAAGGTATTCAAAACTGATTTTACAAATGTTGTTAATAGAGATGAGCGAACTTTAAAACAAAGTTTGGCGTTCGGGTTGTGGTAACTCGCGCATCCCGTTATGGATTCCACTACTGCGGACTATCGCCACATATGGAATCCATAAGGGGCGGCTTCCACCAACCCGAACTGTTGAACAGCCGAAGGACCTGGGGTGACGTCACCGTCATGTGATCAGTGCAGGGGGCGTGGCTCAGCACTGGATTTGATCCCGTAGGAACGCGCTGTAAAACGCTCAAGTCTGAACCCAGCCTTATTGCCCTGACTCGGTCGTTCCAGAGCTCCTGTCCAATCAGAGCTCAGAGCCAGGGAGGTGTTTTTTTCTCCCTGGCTCTGATTGGACAGCGCTGCTGTCAGGAAGAAGGAGAGACACTGGCGTCTCCTCCTCCTTGCTCTCAATGTTGAATATACCGGGGGCCACAGTGGACGAGCGGCGCGGCGCCCAGGAAGATTAGTAAGTGCATTTAGATCCCTGGGCACCGCTCTATGTAGCCCGATACTTAGGTCCTCTTTAACGCATTACAAATGTCGGCAGCGGTATCACGGACCTGTGCCACATCTGAGGGGTTAATTGCAGCGGATCGCATGACCTGTTACTAATGAGGCCGGGTCAGTGATAGCGCTGCCGACACTTGTATTATGTTTTACATCCATTGGTGGCGCAGTGGCCACAGCTCCTCCTCCTCCCTGCTATCTCCCCATTGGTGGCGCAGCGGCCACAGCTCCTCCTCCTCCCTGCTATCTCCCCATTGGTGGCACAGCGGCCACAGCTCCTCCTCCTCCTCCCTGCTATCTCCCCATTGGTGGCAGCGGCTGCCGCGTCACAGTGGGGCGGGAGGAACTCCCTCCTTCTCCACTGTGCTAGAAGAGAACAGGAGCACTGAGAGCGGCCTGTTCCATGTTCTTTAACCAATACTGGGCAGCGCAGCGGTACAGGCGCAAACGGCGACAAGACTAAAAAGTGCCGAATGATTTCAGCAGGCAGGCCATCCGGAACGATCACGCACTGCGGTGATCGGAAATACTCATGATGTACCGGTACGTCATGTGTCCTTAAGTACCAGGACACCATGACGTACCGGTACGTCATGTGTCTTAAGGGGTTAAAACACAATATATCGCCCTCAGCTCTCTGTAATTCTGGGACTGTTGGCCTTGTAACACTGACCACTGATTTTGGGAAAACCCAAAAACTGAGTGAGCTTCCCACCCCTGTGGGCTGGCATCTGTTGTGATTATTAAAGGATTGTCCTTTATCTATTCCACTCCCTGACTCAGGTTCTCTGTCTTTGTCCACCACAAAAGAGAATCCCTTACTGACTTGGGAACAGGACATTTGTAATCTAGGGATGATACCTCCTTGTTCCAAAGTGATAGAATGTGTACCTGAAGACTCCTGGACCTGAATTGCGCCCATTTTACCGCCAATATACATGATGTCATTAAACCTAGAACTCTTCCTTTATTATATTTTTTACCCAGGTACTTGATGTGATACTTTACCAGGCTTGAAAGTACAAAGACTTTCGACCCACCCCCACCTAAGACCTGGCATCATTGCTGAGAAACGCTGGAAGACTGGGGCTTGGACTTAAACAAAAGGCCCCTTGATTTATCTTTTGGCCCCTCATTGCCTTTCTATTTCTATCCCCTCCTTTTTATTTCTAAAGCGAAATGGCTTTCTCTGCTTAGGAAAGGATGGCACAGGGAACCCCTTCTTCCTATCAGATGCCTTGTCCAATATATCATCTAGTGCCGGGCTGAATAAAAAATTTCCCTGGCAAGGAAGGGCAAATAATTTGGATTTAGAGGCAACATCTTCCTTCCATTCCTTCAGCCAAAGGGATCTTCTGGCTGATAACCTTAGAGCAGGGATGCTCAACCTGCGTCTCTTCAGCTGTTGTAAAACTACAACTCCCACCATGCCCTGCTGTAGGCAGATAGCTGTCCAGGAATGCTGGGAGTCGTAGTTTTGCAACAGTTGGAGGGCCGCAGGTTGAGCATGCCTGCCTTAGAGCAGTGTTTCCCAACCAGTGTGCCTCCAGATGTTGCAAAACTACAACTCCCAGCATACCCGGACAGCCTTTGGCTGTTCGGGCATGCTGGGAGTTGTAGTTTTGCAACAGCTGGAGGCACACTGGTTGGGAAACACTGCCTTAGAGCATGAGCTGATGCATCTGAAATAAAGTCTACTGCTTTTAGCATTGTAGGTATTACTTCCAGTAGCTGCTTCCTCAGGGTTCTGTTAGCAATGTGTGATTCTAATACCCCTAACCAGACTAAGTGATCTTGCCACTGATGTTGTAGCAATATTAGGCTTAAAGGAGGAGGTAGACTCTTCCCAATTTTTTCTAAGATAGGTATCAGCTTTTTATCCATCAGGTCTTTAAGGAAACCCAGATTAAAGGGAACCTGTCACCAGGATTTTGTGTATAGAGCTGGGGACATGGGCTGCTAGATGGCCGCTAGCACATCCGCAATACCCAGTCCCCATAGCTCTATGTGCTTTTAGATGAGTCAAATTTTCTGAGCGCAGCACCGCCCCGCGTCCTCCGAATCGCCTCCTTGCTGGCCAACATCCCAGAGCTGGAGCGCCGAAATCTCGCGATGCGCGAGCTAGCGCATGCGCAGTGTCGGCATCATGTTCCTTCCCTGTGCTGGCATCAGCACAGGAAATGAACTACGCATGCGCTAGTTCGCGCATCGCGAGATTTCGCTCAGAAAATTTGACTCATCTCCGGACACAGGAGTCATATCAGGTTTATTTGCATATCTCTAAAATCCTTTTTTTGACGCAATAAAAGCACATAGAGCTATGGGGACTGGGTATTGTGGATGTGCTAGCGGCCATCTAGCAGTCCATGTCCCCAGCTCTATACACAAAATCCTGGTGACAGGTTCCCTTTAACTTTTGCAACTGGGGCATCTACCCTAGGAACCTCCTGCTAGGCCGACTCATCCTGATCATTGAACGGGTATTTCCTTTTGACTGATCTAGGAATAAAAAAAACTTTTTATCGGGCTTGTTCCGTTCTCCCTTTTTCAACTCCTTAACACAGTCCTAAATAGGGAACACTCTCGCCTTTTTTGGCCTCAGACTTTCAAACATTAGTTCCTGTCTTGATCTAGTCTTTTTCTTCTTTTACCTCCATAGTGGACCTCATAGCTTTTAATAAAAGGTCTGTATCCTCCACTTTAAATAATGGCCTTCCTGTAAGATCTTCAGAGGAAGAATCTGAACTTTCTATTACTCCCTCCTCCTCCAAATCTGACTCAGTAAAGTCCGATTCTATCACTTGAGCCTTCCTCTGCCTAGAAGAACTAGGAAGTGATTTCTTAAATTGTTCCGCCGAGGAACGGACTTCCATCTTGACCAGATTCTGTATATTCTGGAACAAGGATGGGGATTCTTCCGCTACCACACTATCCAGCCAGGGCTGACAACAGGCTTTGGGGTAAGATAGGCCTCTTTCACACTTGCGTTGTGAAGATCCGGCGTGCACTTTCGTCGCCGGAATGCACGCCGGATCCGGCATAACGCAAGTGAACTGAAAGCATTTGAAGACTGATCAGTCTTCAAAATGCTTTCAGTGTTACTATGGCAGCCAGGACGCTACTAGCGTCCTGGTTGCCATAGTAGCAGTGGGGAGCGGGGGAGCGGCATACTTACATTCTGTGCGGCTCCCGGGGCGCTCCTGAATGACGTCAGAGCGCCCCGCGCGCATGGATCATGTGATCCATGCAATCATGTGATCTATGCACTGGGGCGCCCTGACGTTATTCTGGAGCGTCCGGGGAGCTGCACGGAATGTAAGTATGCCGCTCCCCCTACTCTTTACTATGGCAACCAGGACTTTAGCGTCCTGGCTGCCATAGTAACCATTGACAAAAAGCTAAACGTCGGATCCGGCGATGCGCGGAAACGACGTTTAGCTAAAGGCTGGATCCGGACTAATGCCCTTCAATGGGCATTAATTCCGGATCCGGCGTTGCGTCATGTCTTCCGGATGGAGACAAATCCGCAGCATGCTGCGCTTTTGTCAACGTCCAAAAAAACGTTGACATACTGAACGGAAGACATCCTGATGCATCCTGAACGGATTTCTCTCCATTCAGGATGCATTAGGATAATCCTGATCAGTATATTTCCGTCCTAGAGACCCGAGGACGGATCTCTAGGACGGAAAGTTAAAACGCTGATGTGAAAGAGGCCATAGACTTAGCATCTTTCTGCAAATCCCACACTCTCTGCTTTTCATCTTGTGGGCAGCTTTCCTTGGGGCCTCCTTAACCTGTATCAATACATAGCCCACAATAAATCACCAGGAAATAGATAAAATAGTCTCCCACATAGGAGACCATGGGGTACAACCCCTCTTACCCCCCCAGGAGTACCATGCTGGGTTTGGAGTGTTGCTCCCGTTTTTCAGTGCGCTGAGGTGTCTCCCCTTCCTCCTGCATGTCGATAGTGCACAAAAGGAAAATTGGCTGTTCTCTTGAACTTGCCACACTGCTGCTTTTTTTCCCTCCATGATGGCTGTCCGGAGTCCCCTTTTTACAGGCCTTACACCACTCGACATGTTTCCTCGGCCCCTCCCTTTCCCTGTCCAGCTTGGAACAGGACCTGCAAGAACACGCCGCCCTGGGGAACCAGGAGAGGACGCATCCGCCCTCCTCTCCGGGACGTCGCCCAGCCGCAGGTATGAAGGGAACAAGGTGGCTGTCAGGGATCCCCCCATGGCAAAAGGGGACAAATAAAAAAAAAAAAAAAGGCCTTCCACAGTGGCTCCTAGTGGAGTCTTACGCCGTCAGGGACCTCCAGTAGGTATGTTACAAAAAGCCTAGAGTCACTGCAGTCCCTTAACAGACCCAGGAAAGATCCATCGCTCTGTCCTATGGACAGGAAACAGGAAGAAACTGAGGTATAGAGGACCCTTTTAAAGATCTGGGAAATTCCAGTTTCATGTCCGGAAGGTGGAGGATCTCTCACAGGTGCTATCATGGGGTGTAATGGAAAACAAATATGGATGCGTCTCAGTTACTGTTAGGATAGTAACTGCTTATGGCTCTGTGGGCCTCAGTGTGTGAGGGCCAAGCTGCATATGACTAGACAGTCAAACCCTCACCTTTCAAATCCCCTGCTAGCCTTTATTTACTAGGTCGCAGCAATAAAGTCCTGTCCATATTGATATCACCACCGAGGCCTGTACGTGGCTGCCATAGTCACATGTTATAGGAGGCCTAGTCAGGGGATTAGAAAGGCGAGTGTGTGTCAGTTTGTTATAAGGTTGTATACTGATGTTTTTTAAAATTGTGGAATTATTTTTTTTAAAGAATAGTCCTGCATGGTTACAGTCTGATATAGCCTGTCACACATCCCATTCAAATAGACCCGCTGAGTACAGGACTCCCAACTTACAGACCCCTACAGATCAAACAGCTATTCTGCTCTCCTCCATAACAGAAACATTGTAATATTTCATTTTACAAGGTATAGTAAATAGAACTTTTTTATCTACTTTTAGATAGAAGATGGACCGGGGACTTCATCCATGAAATAAGGTGCAGATGGAGAAGAAGAAACTCCGTACAGTAGTTTTTATTCAGCTTACAAAGAATAATTGTTCATATTTTTGTAATAAAGTGATTTTCACATGCATGGGTGGATTTCTGTTCTTAGCTGGAGCACAGTCCCATAGATGAGGATTTCATCTTCGGCTTCATATTCACTACAGACTGGTTGTGTCACGGCTTGCTGTTCACAACGGACTCCAAGGCTCTGGCCACTTGGTCAGCAGACTGATTCTGAAGTGGGATGCTCACTTCTTTCCCAAAGTCTAAAAGGAGATATTATAGGATAAAGAATCATAACTCAAACCTTATCAACAATAATTGAATTGACCTGATTATTTGCTTTTCATTTACTCCCATTTAGGTCCATTTTTGAACAGAAGAAAAAGCAAAATGACAAAATTGGTCTTCACAAAACAAACCACAGGCGTTTGTATCAGACTCAGATATGTGTTCAAGAGCCAAATCTGGTGGTCTCCTGCACAAATGAAGACACATGAAAATAGTTGAGGTCACATGGAAGAGCAGACCTTCCAATAGGAGCCCAAACAGTGAAATTGCGGGGCTCTGATCAGTTACCATGATAGCCTGGGGCCTGCTGAAGGTTCCCAGACCTGTCAGGGTAAGGCCCCATGCACACGACCGTTGTTTGTTTCCGCGTCCGTTCCGTTTTTTTTTCACGGATAGGATGCTTCCCCATTCATTTCAATGGGTCCGTCAAAAAATGCGGATGGTCAACCGTTTTTGTTCCGCATCCGTGATCCATGTTTTCATTCCGTCAAAAAAATAGTGCATGTCCTATTTTTTTCACGTTTGCGGACAAGGATAGGCATTTTTACAATGGATCTGCCATAAAAATCGGATCCGTCAAAAAAAAAAACGGTCCGTCATCCGTTTTTTTTGACGGACGCAAAATTTCAAGGAGGAGCGGACGCGGGGGCAGGCAACGGTCGTGTGCATGTAGCCTAAGGCTACTTTCACACTGGCGTTTTTGGATCTGCTTGTGAGATCTGTTTCAGGGCTCTCACAAACGGTCCAAAACGGATCAGTTCTGCCCCAATGCATTCTGAATGGATAAGGATCCGCTCAGAATGCATCAGTTTGGCTCCGTTCAGTCTCCATTCCGCTCTGGAGGCGGACACCAAAACGCTGCTTGCAAGGGATCAAAAGAGCCCAGGTTCTAGCCACCTAAGAGTGCTAAAAGTTCTACTCACCCCCACTTTCCAATTTTACTTATAAAATAAACATGACAGGTATCAACACGTATAAAAATGTCTAAACTATTAAAATTGTTCCTGTGCTGTGTATACTGTAACATTTTTTGGTCACCTTAAATTTTTTATAAGTGATTACAAAGTTGTACCCCAAAAATGGTACCAATAAAAAAATCAGTTTGTCCAGCAAAAACAAGCCCTCATACACAAATATACACCATCAATTTATGGCTGGCAGAAAAGGTTTTTATTTTTTTTAAGTAGTAAAACAAGAAAACTATACCAACTTGGTGTTGCTGTAAACTGATTGAGCTGCAGAATAAGGATGTCATGTGCTTTTTAGCGCACAGTGAACGCCATAATATCAAAACCCACTTTTCAATACATGACATGGTAAATTAAATTAAATGGTGCCATTAAATAATACAATTTATCCTGCAAAAAATAACCCCTCATATGGCTATATGAACAGAAAACTAAAGAAAAGGTATGGCTATTGGAATGTGGGGAGGAAAAAAATTAAAGTGCGCCCAGTACTTAATGGAACAGAACAAGAAACCATCGGTGCTGATGAGAACTTGGCCTTAAACGTCAGCAAGCTCCCATGCACACGACCATATGTATTTTGCGGTCTGCCAAAAATACAGATGACACCCGTGTGAATTCAGTATTTTGCAGAATGGAACGGCTGGCCCCTGATAGAACAGAACCATCCTTGTTCATAATGCGGACAATAATAGGACATGTTAAATTTTTTTGCGGAACGGAAATGGAATGCACACGGAGTACATTTCGTTTTTTTTGTGGACCCATTGAAATGAATGGTTCTGCATATGGTCTGCAAAAAAACGGAACGGACATGGAAAGAAAATAAGTTTGTGTGCATGAGCCCTTAGGCTACTGTCATACAGTCAGTATTTTACATCAGTATCTGGAAGCCAAATCCAGTAGTGGAAATGACAAGACTGCTGTCCATAGCACATATATAGACCACTTATCGACACGACACATTCCCTTTAATTTCAGTTATAGCTGAGCGTGGTATTTGGCAGCATGTATGCTTGACCAGCCCCTAACAGAACAGTCCTATTCGTGTCTATAATGTGGAAAATTATGGAACATGTTTTATTTTTTTGCGGAACGGCCATGCAGACACAGAATGAACACAGACTCATTTCTATCCTTTTTCCAGAACAAACAAACCCCGGAATGGACATAGAAAAAAATAAACCTGTGTGTGCATGAGCCCCAAGGCTACCTACACACAGGTGCGGGTTCCCAAACAGAATTTCTTTGCGGATTTTTGTGTTGATTTCTCCATGTTACTTGCAGGTTTGCCGCAATCTTGCCATTCGCATTGCAAAGGGTGAAATCTGCACAATTGACATGCTGCTGATTTCAACATTGACAAGGCATGTCAATTTCTGCATGTAACAAATATGCAGTTGTACATGAGATTTGGTACTATATTACGCTGCAGTTTTTATGCAGAAAAAATCTGCATATGATCCGCCATGTGTGCAGGAAGCCTAAGGCAGGCATGTCCAAACTCCGGCCCTCCAGATGTTGCAAAACTACAACTCCTGTCATTCCTGGACAACCTACAGAAGAGCATGATGGGATTTGTAGTTCTGCAACACCTGGAGGGCCAGAGTTTGGACATGCCTGGCCTAAGGGAGTGTCCAGGGCAGGCCAGTGGTTTGCCTTTGTGTCATTCAAAAAATCTGAGCCAGTTACGTTGCTTACTAGGCAGCGTCCAAAAGGGTTTTCCAGGATTTTTTCAATATATACAATATCTAATCGGTAGGGGTCCGACAACCGGGACCCCTGCCGATCATCTGTTTGAGAAGGCACCGATGCTCCTGTGAGCGCTGTGGCCTTCTCCCTACTCACCAAGCACAGCTCTGAACATTTTATAGCGCCTGTGCTTGGTATTGCGCTCACTTGAGCTGCTCCTAGGCCACGTAACACTTGAACGTGGCATCACTGGCCTAGGAAAAGCTGGGAGAAGGCAGAAACCCCTTTAAGCAGGAGACCTTGGCCAGAAAGGCCCATGTAGCATCTCCATGTTTTCAAGTACAGGGTTTTACCAGCGTTTCCACCATAATCTCCATGTTGGGCACTTTTTACTTTACATCTACTCACCATATCTTGCCCATAGTTTGGGTTGAACTTCAGAACATTCTCTGATCAGCACAGGAAATTCTGGATTTGCCTTTTTGAGTGCGACATAGTTCTGCTCAATGAAATCTCTAAGGAAAGATAAAAATTCCAGCTCATCACACCTAGAAGTTTACTACTGTTATATACAAGAGATACGCGTTCTTGGAAACGGCTATAAAATGCAAAATCGGAACAAACGAAGCTCCAGAGCATCTCAGAATCTCACCATTTACAGGGTCAGGAAGAATTTCACCAAAATGGGGCTCCCTGGGCAGAAATGTTAATAGGCTCCTCCTACCATGTTAACATTTACGCATGTACATCTATTAGGCCTCATTCACACCACCACGTGTATTTTATAGATTCGCGAGATACAGATACCGTCCTTGTGGACTTATTGACTTCAAGTGGTCCATGTTCAAGTAGGACATATTCTAACTCTTTGCAGAACGAACATACGGAAAGTCAATGGGTCAGAAAAATATTAAAAATTCAGATGGCACACTGATATGTACCCCACAAAAATATCTCCATACAATGTAGTCACCATACTGCCCTTTAAGGCTGTGGAGACATTGAGTGCCATTTTGTATCACGGATTTACATGTAATTTTTCACAATACATAGCAAGCTTCAGAATGCATTCATGGTCAAATCTGTTTAACAAGCTTTTATGTTAAACACTTTTGGGGGAATTTCTGTTGATTTAAAAAATATCCTGCAGTTTTCACACAAGCCTAATTTTAGGCGCCACTTCTTGGTCTGTTCAGATAACTTTTCAGCATCCCCTTATCATCACATACAGGATTACAACAACAGGTATCACCCATGTAGGATCCACCATGGCTTACTTTATTGCATTCAAGCCACACCTCTTTCCTGCCAAACACCACCTGGTTGAGTTGTTAAAACTGGTGATCAGGGCGCAGTAGATTATTCTTTTTTACATATTTGCTTGATAAATAGGTTTTAAACTGTTTTTGAAGAATTAGATGTTGATAGCCTGTCCTCAGGACAGATCACTTGGGGTTCTGACACCCAGCACCCCCTCTGATCAGGCTGTGGCGCTTCCATGAGCACAGCGTCTTTCTTACCGCTTACAAAGCTGAGCGCGTATATTGAATAGCGGCTGCGTTTAGTATTGCAGCTCAGACCCCTTCACTTCAATGGGACTGAGGGGCACCTAGGCCACGTGACCAATGAACCTGCTACACTGGCCTAGGAAGAGGCCACAGACCTCACCACAGAGATGTGGTCTCCTCAAACAGCTGATTGGCAGGGGTCCCAGGGGGGCCTACTAAAAGGAATGACAGAATGGAATGCCCATAGAGAATAATGAAAATGTAATATTTGAATTAGAGACAAAACCATTTGACATATATAATAATTATTTAGCAGGATTACTCTCCAAATTCAGTGGGATTATTTAATGTTAATGCTACATAACACACATTTTACTGCAAATGAGCTCAGGGTTTACTTCCCATTATAGTCTATGTCCATTCCATTGTGTCATTCCTCTTGTCATTCCATAGAAACCAATAATAATCCCACGTAATCTTTATTTTTAATAATCCCACGAGTTTAGAGAGTATGTCTGCTAAATATTTATTAGATATGTCAAATGGTTTTGTCTCTCATTAAAATATTACATTTCTATTATTCTCTATGGGCATTTCACTTTCCTGTTAAAGTCTATGGGCATTCCATTCTGTCATTCCTTTAATATCAATTTATCCTTTACCACAGATCTTCCCCGTGTACAGTAACATCTTTTACAATTGAAATAACTTTGGATTTTTCCTGTTTTCTATGAAGTGACAGGTGAATAGCACAATGGACGCCCATAGAGTATAATGGGAAGAAAGATGGGCCTTGGAGACGAGAACCATATGACACACCAGATAAATCTTTACCAGGCACAGTCTCTGTGCACAGCCACAATTATATAAATTGAGAATAGGTGGGATTATCATTATTTTCTATGGAATGACAGGTGTAAATGACACCAAGAATGCACATGGACTATAATGGGAAGCAAAGTATCTGATAATTTTGTTTAGGCAAATCTGTAAAAAATATCAATTTATCCTTTACCACAGATCATCCACCGTCTATAGTAACATCATTTACAATTGATACAACTTTGGGTTTTTCCTGTTTTCTATGGAATGACGGGTGAATAGAACAATGGACGCCCATAGACTATAATGGGAAGCAAAGTATCAGATAATTTTGTAGGCAAATCTGCAAAAGATATCAATTTATCCTTTACCACAGATCTTCCCCGTGTAAAGTAACTGTGACGAATAGCAGGCGTCGCGCCCGCTGACGTCAACTACGTTGAGCTCATGAAACCCTGTATCGTCACTGGATACCAAGGCTTGACGTTACGCCCTCCTTCTGTCCACACGGGCACTAACCGACAACAAGCTGAGGGAGCCTGGTCACTGCCGCAGTCATAGTTTATTCCCCATTATAGTCTATGGGCATTCCTTTCTGTCATTCCACTTGGCATTCTATAGAACACGGTTATAATCCAAGGTAATTTTCATTTTAGATTATGCTACTCTACCCAGGGAACACTTGCGGTAAAGGTTAATGTCCAACATAACACAGATTTACCTGCAAATGAGCTCATAGTTTATTCCCCATTATAGTCTATGGGAATTCCATGGTGTCATTCCACTTGGCATTTCATAGAAACCAATGATAATCCCACTTAATCTCAATTTTAAATAATCCTACTGAATTTGAAGAGTAAGCCTGCTATAGGTGTATTTGATATGTTGAATGGTTCAGGCACAAAGTCACGTTTTACTTCCCATTATAGTCTATGGGCATTCCATTATGTCACTCACCTTTGCATTCTATAGAAAACAGGTATAATCCAAGGTAATTTTCATTTTAGATTATGCTACTCTACCCAGGGAACACTGGCGGTAAAAGTTAACCCCTTAGTGACCAAGCCTGTTTGGGCCTTTATGACCAAGCGTTTTTCGTCTTTTTTCATGGTCTCGTTCCCAGAGCTATAACTTTTTTATTTTTCCGTCTATATAGCAGTATGAGGGCTTGTTTTTTGCGGGACAAGTTGTAGTTTTTAATAGCGCCATTTTGGGGTACACATAACTATGTTATTAACTCTTTCTGGGAGGGAGAAGGGGAAAAATAGTACTACTGCCACTGCGTTTGTACATTATAAATTTTACGGTGTTCATTATTCGGTAAATGTAACATAATATTTTCATTACCTGGGTCAGTACGATTACAGGGATACCAAATACTTATAGTTTTTTTAAGTTTTACTACTTTTTTTCAATAAAACCCCTTTTTTAACAAAAAAATGATTTTGCATTGCCACTTCCCAGGACCCATAACTTTTTAATTTTTTTTCTATGGAGTTGTGTGAGGGCTTGATTTTTATGGGACGACTTCTATTTTTCATTGGTATAATTTTTAGTAAATTCCGCTTTTGATCGCTTGTTATCTCGTTTTTTCTGTGAAAATTAAGAATAAATTAGAAATTCGGGCTTTTTTTTATTTATTTTTTAACGGCGTGTACTATAGGGGATAATTTATGTAATATTTATATAGTGCCGGTTGTTACGGATGCGGCAATACCAAACATGTGGGGATAATTTTTTTGCAATTTTTTCATTGAAAAGCGTATTTTCAATGGAAAAAAAGCATATTTTTATATTTCATGGAATTTTTTTATTTAATAAATGTGTATTTTTTCTAATTTTTTACTACTTAATAGTCCCACATGAGGACTATAATATACAGTATTTTGATTGCTTTTAAAATGTAATGCATTATATCTATAATGCATTACATTTTAAATGCAGTGCAATTCTACCTTTGACCAGCAGGCTACGCCAGAGAGGCATAGCCTGCTGGTGAATACTTCAGGGCAGGCTCAGGGCCCTGCCGGAAGGAAGGTGAGCTTCCAGCCCATCAGCACCCCGCGATCGCATCTGCGGGGTGCTGATGGGTGACAGAGGGAGTTCGCTCCTCTGTCAACCCTTTACATGCACAGGCGCCATTGCGCCCGGCATGTAGGGGTTAAACAGCCCGGATCGGCACTCCTGCCGGCCCGGGCTGTTAGAGCAGGGTCGCGGCTCTCATGTGAGAGCCGGGCCTGCGCTCCCCGCTGCACGGGCCCGTCCCGCTGCACCCGTGCAGCGCTTAGACTGGGCCGCCGTAAAATCGCGGCAGCCCAGCCTAAGGCCCCTTAGTGACCGCCGTAAAAACACGTATGGGTGGTCACTAAGGGGTTAATGTTCAAAATAACACAGATTTACCTGCAAATGAGCTCATAGTTTATTCCCCATTATAGTCTATGGGCATTCCTTTCTGTCATTCACCCTCGTCATTCTGAAGAAAACAGTGATAATTCCACTTATTCTGAACATTAAATAATCCCACTGAATTTGGAGAGTAATCCTGCTAAATAATTATTATATATGTCAAATGGTTTTGTCTCTAATTCAAATATTACATTTCCATTATTCTCTATGGGCATTCCACTCTGGTCCTTTATTCTCTATGGGCATTCCACTCTAGTCCATTATTCTCTATGGGCATTCCACTCTAGTCCATTATTCTCTATGGGCATTCCACTCTAGTCCATTATTCTCTATGGGCATTCCACTCTAGTCCATTATTCTCTATGGGCATTCCACTCTAGTCCATTATTCTCTATGGGCATTCCACTCTAGTCCATTATTCTCTATGGGCATTCCACTCTAGTCCATTATTCTCTATGGGCATTCCACTCTAGTCCATTATTCTCTATGGGCATTCCACTTTCCTGTAAAAAGTCTATGGGCATTCCATTCGGTCATTCCTTTTAGTAGGCCGTCCCAGGTGTTGCACCCCTGCAGAACAGATACTGGTGACCTATCCTGATTATAGGTCATCAATGTCAACATTTTGGAATACCCCATTAGGCCTAATGCAACGTTTTGCACCAGAAATGCGTCAAATGTTCAACTTTATCCCAATAGCAGCCAAATAACACTACCGAGCCATGACCACCTACTGCTGTATCATACTGGGTGACTTTGTTGAGGAGCTGAATGGGTTAATATAGACTCCCCATAGACAATGTACAGTCTTGATGAGGGTTCATTCCCCTGGAAAGCAGCAAGCATGTAAAAACTACAAGTCCCAGAAAGTGACATTGCCAGGAAGGTGACCCCTGTGGTCTGACTCTTCAGGTTACAACCCGCAGTCGTGTCTCCCTCAGTCTTCACCTCACCTGACCCCCTGGCTGCCCGCCGACCTCTGACACAGGTGAATCCTGATCTCTCTCACATTCTTGCTTAGCTTAGACCCGATGTTTCTCACTGTAGTGGCCGCCATATTTGTCTAAATGGACGCAAACCCCTGCAGCCAATCACAGATATCCAAGACTGATAAGTGACAGCTCTCCTAGCCAATCAGCGTCCACCCGTCTCCAGCGTCATCTGACAACGTCTCATCCAATAAAAGTACTCTATTAGATCACGTGCTGGTCACCGGATCTAGTTAGTTCGCAGAGACTTCTGGGTAACCCGAGGTACTTCCTGTTTACGGTTGGCGCATCTTGGCCGTGAAGATGCCTGAAAGAGACAGTAAGTTGTGAATATTATCATGTCTTCTGTGTACGGGACCAGTGTGTAGTTACCGCAGGGGCACCGGCAGAGAGCGCTCCTCCACACATTGCACTGCCTTATGTGTGTAGTCACGGCAGGACCCCGGTCCGTGCATTATTACTAGTCGTGTGCGGCACCACAGGTCCTTCTACATACAGTGATAGGAGCAGTAGTAGCAGCGTCCTCACACTGCGGTTCTCTATGTTCACTGACTGCAATGTGAATCCAATCATGGCGGCTGTGACTCCTTGTGTGTTGGCTGTGGCCTGGATTGCGCCTCCCTTGTGTGTCGCTGTGGCTTGGATTGTGCCTCCCTTGTGTGTCGGCTGTGGCTTGGATTGCGCCTCCCTTGTGTGTCGGCTGTGGCTTGGATGGCGCCTCCCTGTGTGTCGGCTGTGGCTTGGATTGCGCCTCCCTTGTGTGTCGGCTGTGGCTTGGATGGCGCCTCCCCTGTGTGTCGGCTGTGGCCTGGATGGCGCCTCCCCTGTGTGTCGGCTGTGGCCTGGATGGCGCCTCCCCTGTGTGTCGGCTGTGGCCTGGATGGCGCCTCCCCTGTGTGTCGGCTGTGGCCTGCATGGCGCCTCCCTGTGTGTCGGCTGTGGCCTGGATGGCGCCTCCCTGTGTGTCGGCTGTGGCCTGGATGGCGCCTCCCTGTGTGTCGGCTGTGGCCTGGATGGCGCCTCCCTGTGTGTCGGCTGTGGCCTGGATGGCGCCTCCCTGTGTGTCGGCTGTGGCCTGGATGGCGCCTCCCTGTGTGTCGGCTGTGGCCTGGATGGCGCCTCCCTGTGTGTCGGCTGTGGCCTGGATGGCGCCTCCCTGTGTGTCGGCTGTGGCCTGGATGGCGCCTCCCCTGTGTGTCGGCTGTGGCCTGGATGGCGCCTCCCCTGTGTGTCGGCTGTGGCCTGGATGGCGCCTCCCCTGTGTGTCGGCTGTGGCCTGGATGGCGCCTCCCCTGTGTGTCGGCTGTGGCCTGTATTTTTGTAGGCCAGAACTGGAAATATACTTCAATAAGGCAGGACTATGGTCCATTGGTCTGAAACATTGCTACTGGCTACCACTATGGTGTACTTCTTAGGAAATCAAGTCTACCGTGTGTTTCTCTGTTTCTCTGTTCTTTCATACTTAAAGGCTATGGACAGCTTTGGGGGCAATTTTTTTTTTTTCTTTCTATTATTGCATTATACTCATTTTGAGCTAAAATATTATTTTTTATTGGTCTTTATTAAAAATATGGAGCCCTTTTTTTCTGTACAGATCTGAGATGCTCTAATAGCAGCTCCCCTGATGGACTCCTTATCTCTCCTCTCTGACATTATACGGAGAACACATTTTATCAATGGGGCCGCAGCAGCGCTGTGAGTACGGGCAGGAGCACATCTCCACCCCCCCCGGCATAGCCCATGGCTACCGTGTACCTATGTACTGTGCCAGGATTAGCGGAGTGGGCGCCTGTTTCTGCCTGCTCCGCTAAGCTGAGAGAAGTGCATGTCGGCTCTCTTAGCTCAGTGGCAAAGTACCTCATACCTTTACTCGTCCGGATAGCAAGACGAGCATGCACCCTAAGTTGTATAAGGGAGAACACGTTGCCCTATGAGAGTTTACGTCATGATAATAATAATGTTGTTTCTTTCTTTCTCTCAGGTGAGTTGTTTTCCAATCCTCTGGCCCCAGATGGCCATGAGGTGGAAGATCTGCATTCATTCCAGTAAGTACCATTTCAATGCTGCACTCTGATTAAATGTCACTGGAATTACATTGTAGGCAAAACCCTATGCGAATGGAACAGCAGCGCACGTGTTTGAGCACTGATCCATTCAGAGATGGCCAAGAGCAGCAGTCGGCAGTCCCACTCTGTTCACATGGGGAAATCGGGGACCCAGTTCTCATGATTGATAGGGGTCTGACCGCTGCTACCCCAGCAGTCATCCATTTACCGCCTGTCCTATGCATAGGTTATAAATGTTGGTTAAAACTGTATGCGCAGAATCACTGGCTCTGTTTAATAGCTTATTGTCCAAGTTTTTGTTATTTTACATCGTGCGCCAGTTTTATCTCCGTGCCTGATGCTTTATGATAAATCCAGGGCACCTTTACACTGTGTGGTCTAAGGGTGCCAACTGAGCAGGCAATTATCGGGAAGGGACCGTTCCTTCCTGATAACGTCCTGCTTATCCGTGGAGGTGCGAGGTTAAGCCACTGCTTGTCCACATAGAGAATCATTGTTTCTGAGCAGCAGATCCCTCTTAATGCACTGCATGAATAGTCATTTCACCTGATGAACGAGCGTTCTTGTTCACTGGGTGATCTGTGGCATCTTTACACAGGCAGATTATTGGGAGCAAGCGTTCACCCCCGACCAATGCGCTTGCATTTTGTCACGTGTTTACACAAGACGATATGCTGCTGACAATCAACGGTTGTGTGATGAGCAGCAGCTTTACACCGGCCGGTTAATATTTGTCCAGGCATTTGTTCCCAATAATTGACTCAAACCATGGCCTGTGTAAATAGGCACCTATGTATAAGCAGCTCTAATGATGTGGTAACTATATGCATCTGATCTATCATTGTTTATAGGTCAAAGCTGACAAATGAAGACTTCCGTAAACTTCTTATGACCCCTCGTGCAACGCCTTCTTCTGCACCACCTACAAAATCCCGTCATCATGAGTACGTACATAAAGGAGTTCCTAGGGCTATGACCACTTCTGCATTTTAGCAACCCGTAAACCGCTGTGGCCTGCTGGATCCCTGCTCACAGTAATGAGATCTGTCGAGTGTCCAGCTTTCAGTCGGGGGGGATTGGGAGCTGGGGGAAGCCACATACAGCAGTATTTTTCCAGCAGAAAACAAACATTCATGCCGGAAACACGACGGATCCCATTATAGTGAATGAGAATCCAGAAGGCCATGGTGATGTCTGGCTATGCCAGATATGGAAACTCCAGTGGTCTGTTCCTGTGCCTGAACAGAGTATCGGAATACCATAATGCAGACGTGAGTCAAGACTTGTTATGAATGGGAGTAAAATACTGTTTTTTGAACTTTTGTACCTTCTAGGATGCCACGTGAGTATAATGAGGATGAAGATCCAGCTGCCAGAAGAAGGAAGAAGAAAAGGTAACCCGGATAGCTACATTGTTAATAATCCGAGTGATAACGGAGAAAGTTTCACAACTTATAGTTTGTCTTTATTCTGTCTGAAAATGTTACCCTTTCTTTTCGTAATACAGCTACTATGCAAAACTACGACAGCAAGAAATTGAACGCGAGAGAGAACTTGCTGAGAAATATAGAGACCGAGCCAAAGAGCGTCGAGATGGAGTCAACAAGGACTACGAAGAAACGGAACTCATTAGCACGACAGCAAATTACCGAGCAGTCGGTCCTACAGCAGAGGCGTAAGTTTTAATCATTTTTTAAAAATTTCTTTTTTAATTCTGAAAGTTTGTGTTACTAAGGGAGAAGGAGATTTTTTTTTTTTTTTTTTTTATTCTGTCATACTTATGTATTAAACTCAGGGAGTTTGATATTGATGACCTTTCCTCATTAGATCAGTGGGTGTCCGACTCCCGTCACTCCTGCCGATCAGCTGTTTGACTAGGCTACGACCTCACAGCTTATCAAGCATAGCACCGTTGTAGAGCGGTTGTGCTTGGTATTCCAGCCCAGGCCCATTCACTTTGATTTGGTTGTGGTCTTCACAGGGCCTATTGTCTCCTCAAACAGCTGATCAGTGGAGGTGCTGGGAGTCCCCTCTGATCTGATATCGATGACCTAACCGGAGAATAGATCATCAATATTGAGCTCCCAGGAAAACACCTTTTAAAATGAGTTGCAGTTTTCCTAAATGGCGTTTTGACGGATTTTCAATGCACGATTGATGGTGGACCTTGAAGAGCTGTCTTTTTTTTTTTCTCTAAAATGTGACAATTGAATGGGCTAAACTTCAGTACCAAACACAGCCACAGGAGTAAGGCTAGTTGCACACTAGTACTTGGCATCCGTCAGCCTGTTCTGGCAGGGACATTTAAGTTTCGAGCAGTGCCAACAAGCAGAGAGCCTGCTGGATGTTAAGTACTAGTGTGAAACTAGACTTAAATGGCTGAACTGCAGCACCCAATGACAGACTGCTCCCTTGTTCTGCTGGTCAGTCTCCCACAGATCGTACATTGGTGAGCAATGTAAAATCTCAGGAAAACCTCTTTAGAGTTGTTTCACACACAACGAATTTGAAAAAACACCACTGGATCCACTTCCGGCTTTGATAAAAAAAAAAAAAAAAAAAGGGAGGGTCTTGAGGGAAAGGGTAGTTAGCTATACCAAAGAAAAATCTGCAGCATGAACTACAGTGTGGATTCCTACGGAAATCAATAGTACATGCCTAAGAAAATACATACCCTTAAGATTCAGTTCTTTTCATATGACACTTTTTTAGATGGTCAGGTCAAGCTAGGGCTGTTGTATGGGTTAACAAAGACTTCTCCCCCACACACACACATGTCTTAAAAAAAAAATATGAAGTTAACAGGTTCTTTGCACGTTATTTGTTATTTTGCAGTGACAAATCCGCAGCAGAGAAAAGGCGTCAGTTGATCCAGGAATCCAAGTTCTTGGGTGGTGACATGGAGCACACTCACTTGGTGAAAGGTCTGGATTTCGCTCTGTTGCAAAAGGTTTGAAATCTTTGTGTGATCTTTTTTTTTAGCTCATATACAAAACTGGTTTATAAATCGGGCTCTTTACTGGAGATTGTTTAGGTAGTAGAAAAGCTTATGGGTATTGCTATTCTGGATTGTTAGGTCCGTGCTGAAATTGCCAACAAAGAGAAGGAAGAGGAGGATCTCATTGAAAAGCCCCAGAAGGAAACCAAGTGAGTATGAAATAATATTTCCTTTCTGATAATGAGTAGAGGAGTTATACCTAATTTTTCAACTACAGTACAAAGTTGACACAGCTTCTCAAAAGGAAGCCAGCTGTTTTCCATGCATCCAGCTGCGCAGAGCCACCTATTTCACACAGTGACAGTATACATTACTGTTGGGTATGAGCGAATCGACTTCGGATGAAACATCCGAAGTTGATTCACAGAGAACTTTGTTTTAATACTGTATGGAGCGAGCTTTCCGTACAGTATTAGAATGTATTGGCCTTGGGACCGAACCCGAGTCCAGGAAATGTTTTTTTTACAGTAGAATTTAATTTCTGAAGTTATTACCCAAAGTCTCACGAGACTTCGCAAAGTAATAACTTCGGCTTATAGGAGCCAATACATTCTAAGGGCTCTTTCACACTTCCGTTTTTGTTTTCCAGCATAGAGATCCGTCGTCGGGGCTCTATGCCGGAAAAATCCTGATCAGTTTTATCCCCATGCATTCTGAATGGAGAGAAATCCATTCAGGATGCATCAGGATGTCTTTAGTTCAGGACCGGAACGTTTTTTGGCCGGGGAATATACCACAGCATGCTGCGCTTTTTGCTCCGGCCAAAAATCCGGAACACTTGCCGCAAGGCCGGATCCGAAATTAATGCCCATTGAAGTGCATTAATCCGGATCTGGCCTTAAGCTAAACGTCGTTTCGGCGCATCGCCAGATCCGACGTTTAGCTTTTTCTGAATGGTTACCATGGCAGCCAGGACGCTAAAGTCCTGGTTGCCATGGTAAAGTGTAGTGGGGAGCAGTATACTTACAGTCCGTGCAGCTCCCGGGGCGCTCCAGAGTGACGTCAGGGCGCCCCATGCGCATGGATCACGTGATCCATGCGCATGGGGCGTTCTGACGTCATTCTGGAGAGCCCCGGGAGCCGCACGGGCGGTAAGTATACTGCTCCCCCGCTCCCCACTACTACTATGGCAACCAGGACTTTAATAGCGTCCTGGCTGCCATAGTAACACTGAAAGCATTTTGAAGACTGATCAGTCTTCAGATGCTTTCAGGTCACTTGCGTTGTTATGGATCCGGCGGGGATTTCCGGTGACGTAAGTGCACGCCGGATCCTAACAACGCAAGTGTGAAAAAGGCCTAATACAGTATGGAGAGCTCGCTCCGTACAGTAATGAAATGAAGTTTTATGCGAATCGACTTCAGATGTTTTATCCGAAGTCAATTTGCTCATCCCCAATTACTGTTGGCACCCAAATACTAAAAGAGCATAGGATTTGAAAGAAGTTCTCGTCACCATGACCAGTATTTATAATCCATAGAATTGGCTGCACTAAGTTGTGTATGGCACTTTATTAAACGTTTTACGTATGTTTAATCATCTACAGAAAAGACGAAGATCCAGAAAATAAGATTGAATTCAAGACTAGACTTGGTAAGTCCATACTTCACATTTTGTGCTTGTTCTGCAAGAGAATATATTTAGAAGAAAGAAAAAAAAAACTTAGAATCTCAAACAAAATGTTTTCCTTTTTATTAGGTCGGAATGTGTACCGAATGCTTTTTAAGAGCAAAGCATATGAGCGCAATGAACTCTTTCTGCCTGGACGGATGGCCTATGTGGTAGACTTGGAAGACGAGTATGCAGATACCGACATTCCAACCACACTTATTCGAAGCAAAGCAGACTGTCCAACCATGGAGGTAAATGGTAGTAAAATGTATCAAACCTGTATTTCTAACTATATCCCACACCTTCTGTTCTGTAGAAAAAGAGATGAGTCCTCTCGGACACAACTTTTAATCCTGAATGGTAGCGTACCATCATGGATGCCATACCTTAATACCATATAACCTCAAACCTCTTGTTGAAATTGATCCACTTTGCTTCAGTTTTACATAATCCTCTACTTTTCAGGCTCAAACAACACTTACAACAAATGACATCGTCATCAGCAAGTTGACTCAAATCTTGTCCTACCTGAGGCAAGGAACTCGTAACAAGAAGCTGAAGAAAAAAGACAAAGGTAGCTATTGGCGTACTTCTTATGTGCTGCATAACTTGACATCTGTCCTGGTAATCTACCTGGTTGGTAATCATGAAAACATAATGCATTAGCAGGTTTGATTTAGTTTCTTGAAAGAGTTAAAGGCCCTTGGGGTCCATTCACACGTCCGCAATTCTGTTCCGCATTTTGCGGAACGGAATTGCGGACCCATTAATTTCAAAGGGGACAGACGATGTCCCGCCCGGGTCCGCAATTGCGGACCCGCACTTCCGGGTCCGCAATCGCGTTCCCGAAAAAAATAGAACATGTCCTATTCTTGTCCACAATTGCGGACCTGAAAAGGCATTTTCTATGTAGTACCGGCGATGTGCGGTCCGCAAATTGTAGAACGCACATCGCTGATGTCCGTGTTTTGTGGATCCGCAAAACACACACAGACGTGTGAATGGACCCTTAAAGGGGTGTTCCAGTTAGAACAAATTATCCCCTATCCATAACAGTTCATTCAGATAGGGGAACAAACCATGGAGGGCCCCCGTCCTCATGATCAGATACTTATCCTGTACCAAATTTTTTTGAATGCTGATGTATTTCTGTGATATATTCTGTAAACCAAGGTGAAAGTTTTGTTAACACTTTGGAGGTCATTTATTAAGACCGGCGTTTTAGACACCAGTCTTAAGCCCCTGACCTCTACATTACTTAGGCAGATCCACCGCCCCTTCTAAATCTACTCCAGCTCCCTCGCTGGCGTAGATTTAGACCATTTTCTAAACCAAAAACAGGCTTAGAAAATGCTGAATGAGACGGGCCTGCCAGCCTTTCCCCACCCCCTTTTTAAAATCTAGCGTGAGCGGGGGAAAATCACAGATTGTGGTAAATAACCCCCTTTGTGCTTGTTCATAACACTGGAAAATAACACGTGCAAGGTCTTTCCTGTGATCAAGATCCATGGTTTGTAAGGCCTTCTTCACTCGAGCGATATGGATTGTGCAAGGATCTGTTAAGAAAAAAAAAAGGATGGTTTTGCCTGTAACTGTGGTCAGGATTTTATTTATTTTTTTTCTACGTGGATGCAATCAGCTTTTATGTGTGTTATTCTCCACGTGCGGCTAAAAATCTTCATCTAGTAACCATCGGTGAAAAAAACTCATTGCATCCAGATATCTTCCATCAGATGTGTGAAAAATTGAAATGAATGTCGGGATTCAGTCTGGGTGCTATGCATTCATAACACGCATCACATCCGGTAGGGAAACTTGCTCGGGTGAAAGAATCCTAAGACTGAAAGACCAAGATATTCCACCATGACTGGAGGCAGGAAATCCTGGAACAGCTGAACTTTCTACTGAATGCTTTTATTTCTTTATAGGAAAGTTGGATGAAAAGAAGCCTCCAGAAGCGGATTTGAAGTAAGACCTTTTATATATAATTTTTTTTTTTTTTACTGTGCTCTGATTTGCTCATACAAATACATATTCAAGTGTTGGACATGAGGCTCTGTTTTCTGAGATGATTTATCTTTAATTATTAAAGCATTTTCGATGATATTGGCGACTACATTCCAACTGCAACTAAACCTGTTCGTGAGAAAGAGAGAGAGAAGCACAGGGAGAAGGAGCGGGATAGGGACCGGGAACGTCTAAGGGACAGAGACCGGGATCATGATCGTGACCGAGAGAGGGACAGAGAGAGGGTTCGTGATCGAGAAAGAGACAAGGAAGAAGAGAAGAGGAGGCACAGCTACTTTGAGAAGCCAAAGGCTGACGATGAGGTAAGAAACATGCGTTATACTATGCCCACCTCCCTTCTGATGGATTACTAAATAACTGCATAGAGGACTGCCTATAGGGTTAGACATTACAGCTAAACTAGGAGTTCTGACAATGACTATTGTAATCTTTCTGCTTTTGCACTGTGGAGTATACGGTGTGTCAATGATGGTAGTAGTAGTAGTAGCAGGAGCAGGAGCCTGTTGAAGGGATTGTTTGGTTCTTAAACACTGACAGCATATCCTTGGGCCCCCCACCAATGAGCACAATAAAGTAGTAGCCATTCTGTTACAGCTGCTCTTCCTATTGAAGTGATTGTAACTCATTCACTGCCACTGCACCTTGAACGGGCCTGTGCTTCAGTTTTATTCAGAATGCTAGTTCCAGTGCCAGAGGTTGCAGGGAGCACTTGATCTGTGGGGGTGCAAGGTCCCCATTCATCAGATATTGATGTTCATAAATATCAGGAGCCTGGAAAACCCCTTTTAAGGCTAGTACACATTTCAGTTGTAGATTTGAGGGAAAAAACAGAGTTACATCTTTTAACATGAGTGTTTTGCTTTTTCTTTCAGCCTCCAGAAACTGACAAGGGTGAGTTTAATATAATACACTATTTGTAAGTAAGTGGTAAAGAGCAGAATTTAAAGATGGCTGTGCCGGCAACCACTCCAGCTGTGGTAAGGGTGAAATGACATTGGAAATGGCTATGCTTTTCACTGCAGGGACCAACAAGTACTTTTTAAAGGCGTTCTCCCATTTCATAATGAAACAGTTTATCTACCCAGAGTACCCGATATGCCTGTTTGTCAGCACTTTCTTTCCCCTGTTCTTGGCATCTCTCCGTCCTGGCAGGATGTTTGCATGGCTCACTTTCTGTCTTCATCTCAGCTCTGTGGTTATAATCCCTACCATACCTCTAGTTAGTTATCCCTTTGTCTGCGGGAGATCGACATGACCTGTTTGGCGGGTCTTCTGCATTTTCTTTTCTTAGTTTTATTTCTTAGTTTTCACTGCAATGTAAGGCAAAAAAGGATGAAATGAAATTTTTAAGGAGCATTTTTTTTCTATGTTTAGAACACCTTTCACAGGGTTTTCTGGAGAAAGGCTTTGCTGGCCTGTCCTAAGAAGAGGTCTGACTTGGACAATTGTACAAAGCTCCTGCCAAGCTGCTAGTCTTTAGTGTTGTCAGGAGATGTATAAAAGTGAACCTTTCTTTTTTTCTGTGAGATCATTCTAATGGAAACGTTTATCTATCTTCACTAGGACCTGGATCAACCAAGGATCTTCTGAAGTCCATCAATGATAATTTCGTTGGAGCTCCTGGTTGGGAGGGAATAGAATATCCTTTTTGTCTGTATTCTGCATTTTCTATGCAAACGCATACTGAACATCTATCAAAAGTAGTAGTTCTTGCACGTAGACTTGTTTATTGTTATTTCAGATAAAAAGTTCTTGGCTTATCTCTTTTCGTGCCTGAAAATGACTCTCTATACCCATGTACTATGCCAGGATTAGCTGAGCGGAGCAGGCAGAAGCAGCAGCCCGCTCCACTCGGCTAATCGTGGCATTGTACATAGGTACAGGGTACCCATGTGCTATGCCAAAAGTTGGTAATCCTCCGGGGGGGGGGGGTCACGGCAGGAGCAACAATATGCGCTCCTGCCCCTACTCACAGCGCTGCTGCGTCCCCTTTGATAAAATGTGTACTCCGTACACCGCTGAGCTGTCAGCAGTGTACGGAAAATTGAGTTTTAAGCACACAGTGAATGGTGCGATTTAGGGAAGCTAAAGTGTCATAAAATTAGAAAACTGATTAATAAAGTGTATTACAAATTGTTTTATTAGGGACATCATATTAAAATTATAACAAAGGTTTAGTTACTCTTTGTAAAGTGGGTTTTAGAGGTTTCATATTATTTATGTAGATTAACAACGTTGTAGTCATCCCACTCATGGCTGTTATACGCAGTGGCTTAATTTGAGCTCCTTCTTATATGGCCGGCATGACCACTGGGACCAGAGCAGGAAGCATTGCTGCTTCCTGATGGGTATACGCTGCTCGTTGAGCAATGGGAAGTTCTAGGACTCTGGCTTCTCTATGGGGACCTCTGCTGATGTGTGCCAATCACCCAGACGTTTATAGTCAACGGGCAGTCAACTTGTCGTTAAGTGCTTTAGGTCTCTTTCACACGAGCGTTACAGATTAGGTCTGGATGCGTTCAGTGAAACTCTCTCCATTTTGCAAGCGAGTTCAGTCAGTTTTGTCTGCAATTGCGTTCAGTATTTTTTTTTTTTCTGCGCGAGTGCAATGCGTTTTTCTCGCCCATTTTCCTTGGGGGACACAGGATACCATGGGTATAGCTCAGCTCCCTAGGAGGCGTGACACTAAGTAGAAACTGTTAAGCCCCTCCTCCATCAGCTATACCCTCAGCCTGGAGAGAGAGACTGCCAGTTTTTGCTTAGTGTCCAAGGAGGCAAGACACTCCCTGCTCTGCAGGGCTGTTCTCCTTGTCATTTTTATTTTGATTTATTTTATTTTTATTTTTCCTTTTCTTCCAGATCAGGGATAACAGAGGCGCACTAGACCTCTCTGTTCTCCCGGGGTTGAGCTGCGCCAGTGCCGGTAAAACCGCACTGCTGCCTCCCCCACAGAAGGCAAGGTGGACCAGGGCAGCCTCGCTCCCCTGCTTCCCGCCAGCGCAAGGGTCGCCCGCCCGCCAAGTCCCTCCCCGGCTTCCTGCCACTGCGGTGCCAGTAGCTGAAGGGGCGACCCTGCTGGAACGGACCGAGGGTGAAGACGGCTGATGGTGAGATGAGGCAGATCCAGCCCTACGTTCCCCCTCACCCCGGTCTCCTGCGTGACTACCCTCACTGGGGGTCCTCCACATCTGGCTACTCCTGCTGACAGTTGGTACCTGTAGTGTACCTAGGCTGGGCTCCTGGGGTGTCAGCAAAGGCTACAATCCCTGCTTCCAGCCCACCACCACCATCCCACCACCCTGGCCAGTTACAGTACACAGGCGACAACCTGCCGCACAGACCTCTTCCCTGCGGCAGGGCTGAGAGGCCCTCACCAGCCCAGCCATTCTGACCCGCAGGGTGGGCACCCACGACCTCCAGTGATCCGGCACCTCCGCTCGGCCCCTCTAGGCTCCGGCCGACCGTCGGTACTCCCGGTCGGCCGGGCACCACAGAAATTTAGGCCCCGGCTTTACGGCCTAGTGCGCCCCAGTGCGCCGTCCCCTACCTCTTCCGGTCCGCGGGTTGGGCACCCGCGGCCGGCATGTGCTTGGATGCCTCCGGCGCTCCGTTCCTTCCAACCCCGGCCGACCGAGGTACTCCCGGTCGGCCGGGTGCCGCAAATGTAGGCCCGGCTCGCGGCCTACTCGGCCGCAATCTGGCCTTGTCGGGGCGGGAACTTCTCCCAGGCGCGAATTTTTCCCGCCTGGGGTTCCTCCTCCCCCATGGGACCGCGGCTCCGCCCCAGTCTGTCCCGGCTGCCGGCCATGCTTAACCCCTCCGGTGCCGGCCATCTGAGGTACCGACTCCTGCATAGGGGTTAAAATGGTGGCACTTCTTTTTTTCTGCCTCTCAGTGAGGCTGGGCTGTGCACAGTGGCCCTTCCAGTCTGAGGGAGGCCATTATTTTTAGTTTTCAAAAAAAAATAAAAAATAATAATAATATGAAAATTTCAATTTTTCTAGCAGAAAATGGTTGGCTGCACTGAACGCTGCAGCCTGTTCTCATAGTGCTGGCCGTACGCATGCCCTCCTTCCATAGGCGGCATGTCGCGCTCCCGGCCGGGGGCTGACCAGGCGGAATATTGCACTTCCCTGACTGCGGGCTGGCCTTGTGCGCGTCCCCTTCTATAGGCGGATTGCTGCACTCTCACCGGATATGGTGCTGGCCATGTGCACGTCCCCCTTCCTTAGGCGGACGCTGCTCTCTCACTGGATTCGCTGCCGGCCATGTGCATGTCCCCCTTCCATAGGCGGATTGCTGCACTCTCACCGGATATGGTACTGGCCATGTGCACGTCCCCCTTCCATAGGCGGACGCTGCTGTCTCACTGGATTCGCTGCCGGCCATGTGCATGTCCCCTTCCATGGGCGGATTCCTGCACTCTCACCGGATGCGGTGCTGGCCATGTGCACGTCCCCCTTCCTTAGGCGGACGCTGCTCTCGCTGGATTCGCTGCCGGCCATGTGCACGTCCCCCTCCCATAGGCGGATTCCTGCACTTTTCACCGGATACGGTGCTGGCCATGGGGCACGTCCCTCTTCCATAGGCGGACGCTGCTCTCTCACTGGATTCGCTGCTGGCCATGTGCACGACCCCCTTTCTTAGGCGGTATGCTGCACTCTCGCCGGATACGGTACTGGCCATGTGCACGTCCCCCTTCCATAGGCGGACGCTGCTGTCTCACTGGATTCGCTGCCGGCCATGTGCACAACCCCTCCCTTAGGCGGTATGCTGCACTCTCACAGGTTACGGGCTGGCCATGGGCACGTCCCCCTCCATAGGCGGATTCTGTGCTCTTACTGGATTCACTGCCGGCCATGCGCATAACCCCCTTCCCAGGCGGTATGCTGCACTCTCTCCGGCTACGATGCTGGCCATGCGCACGTCCCCTCTCCATAGGTGGAACGCTGCACCTTCACGGGATTCTGTGCCAGCCATGTGCGTACCCCCTTCCTTAGGTGGTATGCTGCGCTCTCACCGGATATGTTGCTGGCCTTGTGCACGTCCCCTCCCATAGCGGACGCTGCACACTCGCTGGATTCGCTGCCAGCCATGTGCTTACCTCTTCCATGGGCGGTCTGCTGCACTCTCGCTGGATTCGCAGCTGGTCATGTGCACGACCCCCTTCCTTAGGTGGTAATTGGTGTTTTCACTGGATTCCCTGTCGGCCATGGGCATGCCTCCTTCCCTGAGACGGCATACATACATATATTCCTTGCTGACCATCAGCATGGCCCTTTTCCATGGTTGGAATGCTCGCACCGCTATTGGATACGGTGCTGTCCTTGTGCATGACCTCCCCTCATTCTATGGCGGGATTTGACACGCTCCTGTGAGTCGCGGCTGTCCTTGTACATGCTGTGCTGGTCTCGTGCATGTCCCTCTTCATTGGCGGAGTAGTTGAACTCTTATGGAATTCGGTGTTTGTGGATTATCACACCATCTCTTAATACAAGGTTGACCCTGTGCATGTCCTCCTTCGATAGGCGGACCTGTGTTCCTACTAGATACCGTGCGGCCATGTTGATGACCACCTTCTAGGCGGAATGTGGTGTGTCCTACTTCTATGTGGTCGGTACTAGCCTTATGCCCCTTCCCCCTTTTTTTTTTGGGGGTGGGCCTTTGCGCTCCTGCCGAATGCAGTGTTGCTGGGTACATTCCCCCTTGCCGGACGGACTGTTTGCGTTCCATCGCATGCCGTACTAGTCTTGTGCATAACTCCTTTCCAGGTGGCACTTTACACGTCCGTAAATACTGTGGGACTATGTGGCTGGCCCCCTTCGTTGGGTGCCTGATTGCAATGAGTGAAACGCTCTTGTGCGTTGTTTGGGCCGCATAGCCCTTCTCCTTCCGTGGTGGGTTGGCATTCTCACTGCTTACGGAGCTGCCTGTACGTATGCCTCCCTTCCTCCTGCGACATACGATGCTAGCAGCAAGCCTTACACTCTTCTCTGAAGAGATCATCTGCTTTACTTGACCCGCACGGCTCTGCCTGCTCTCTTCTGTACTGAGCTAGGCGGTGCGGTTCCGTTGTGACGGTATCCGCCAGGTTCTGTGACCTTTCCACCTGGGGAGTCTTGTGGTTCCTGGATGCGTACCATTCGTCCTCCCGCTGTATTACTTCCCTGCGCAGCGATCGCAGGGATGGGAGTGCTGTTGCAGTGCCCCCTCGAATTTACGTTGGCTCTGGCGGGACTATGGTTCCCTCTCCTACTGCCGATTTCCTCCTCTTCAGATACTGTGTGGTATGAGGCCTTCCTATGGGCGCTCTCTGAGCTTCAGTTCTCCTCGGAAGGTTGCTATGCGGGCTGCTCTGGGAGATCACCCAACTTCTCTTGGGTGCTCAGTTATCCAGGTCCGGAGGACCTCCACTTTGAATTTTTCAGGGTATTCGCCTTCTGCGAGGCGGTAGGTCAGGTGACTCACACTGTACCGGGTTTTCTTTTGAGCTGTCCTACTACGACTACCCTGTTACCCGCCCCTCCTTCGGTTGGAGGGTGTTAGCCGGCCTCTGTCTCGTCTCCTTCTTCTCGCCGGCTCTGTTTTGGCTTCCGCTTGGGGCATATCACGCCAAGGTGGCTTACGCCCCAGCCAGGCTTCGGAGTTTTCACTGCCCTCCCCTCGGGAGAGCATGGTTGTTCCCTTGGATGGTTCCGGTGTTCCTTGTGGTCTCATACCGTCTCCCTCATTCACACTCTAGCTGTGCGCCCGCTTCCCGAGTCTACCTCATTCTGTCCTCCCGCCGGGTGCAGATTGCGTTCTCCTTTCCAGGCGAGGGTCATGCTGTGGACTTACCTTCTCGGTTACCTGACCCTCAGGCTTGGATCTGGGTCCCTACAGTTGGTACCTGTAGTGTCTTCTCTGCCTGCTGTTCTTTTGAACCGCTACCTTCCTGTTGCACTGGGAGCGGCTGCCTTGCTTTCTACTGCAAGGTTTTTTCTTCATCCCTTCCTGATGTTGTCCTTGCCTGGGGACTGCCCTTCGCTCAGGATCGTCCTCGGTTCCCCCATACGGGACGGCAGAACCCCTTCCTTTGGTGGCAACATCGGCATGGATTTTAGCCTGTCTTGTCCTGGCATCTGTCTGATGCTAGGTGGGCCCCTCGGCTCCCTCTGCCTGCACTTCTGCTCTTCCACTCCGGTTGACTACGGGATGAAGTTGATCGTGGACCGACAGGTCCAGTTTTGCCAGATTCCTCTGTCCGTGTTACGGGCCTGCACCTGATCTCAGGGTGTTTTCCCGCCTGCCCGGCGATTCCAGCGGGCACGTTTGTGTCGCTCCCGTCCGGGCTTCGTCCAGGATCTCTTGTCGGGCTTAGAGTTCTTTCCTGAGGTTCTGTGGAAAGCCGGGCGTTCCCCCACTCTGCCTTCTCTCCCGTGGTTCTGTCCTTTCTCCGGTCCGGCCTGGACCTGGGACTGGGGTTGGGATTCTGTTCCTTGATGGGTCATGTGTCGGCGCTGTCCATCCTCTCCAGCGTTCCCTGACCCTCTTGGGCCTGTTAAGTCCTTCTGGTGGCTCATTCGTTCCTCTGTACCGTCCCCGGTACCGCCCTGGGACCTGCATACTGCATCTGGGGGCTCCAAGTTTTTCTTGGAGCCGTTACAGAAGATTATCTCTACTCCTTCTGTTCGGTCCATTGTTTTCTTGTGGCCCTCCTGTCTCTCTGACGGGGTCTGACTTACATGGTTTATTTTTTCTTGTCAGGACAGGGCTATTTTCTGTCCCTTCCTGCTTTCTGAAAGGGTTCTCTGTCTTTCATCTCGTTGAGGCCATCGTCCTCTCCTTCCCGTCCTGGGAACGGGCGCTTCAATTGGGCGTTGTTCAGGCTTGCAGTTTTTCTAGGAGATCACCGGCTTTGTCTTTCGGCGCTCTGGCTCCTGGGGGTCTGCGCAAGGGTATGATGGCCTCCAGGGTGGTTTTTCTCCCGTTTCCTCACACTGGCTGTTGCTGCGTTTTCCGCACCAGGGGCAGGGTTCTGTCTTCCATGTCCCGTTCACTTCATGGAGCGGTTTGTGCCTCCTGGGCCGGAGACATTGTCTTCGGCGGCGCAGTGTGCAGGGCGGCCGCCGTCTTTTCCTTGCTCGCCTTCCCTGTTTCTACAGGGCGCATGCTCGTGCTTTGGCGGATGCTGCCTTGTACTTGTGCGGGCGGCAGTTCCTTGATGCCTTGGGGTGCTTCGTTTTGGGCTGTGGTCCCCCTTCTTGGACTGCTCACGGACGTCCCATGGTATCCTGTGTCCCCCAAGGAAAATGGGCGAGAAACGAGATTTTTGTATAACTTACCAGTAAAATCTCTTTCTCGCTCTTCCTTGGGGACACAGCACCCACCCATTCATTGTTTTCTCTACACGGTTTCCAGACTTGGTTTACCCGGTCGGGTAGTGGGCTTGTTGGTTCCACTTGTTGGACTTTGCCTTTTCTCACTACTTGGACACGCAACTGGCAGTCTCTCTCTCCAGGCTGAGGGTATAGCTGATGGAGGAGGGGCTTAACAGTTTCTACTTAGTGTCACGCCTCCTAGGGAGCTGAGCTATACCCATGGTATCCTGTGTCCCCCAAGGAAGAGCGAGAAAGAGATTTTACTGGTAAGTTATACAAAAATCTCGTTTTTGATGCAACCATCTGTGAAAAACGCATTGCATCCGCACTTGCTTCTGGGTGCAATGTGTTTTTCACTCAAGCCCCATTCACTTCTATGTAGCCAGGGCTGTGTGGAAAAACGCAGAATATAGAACATGCTGCATTTTTCGTGCAACACAAAACTGATGCGTGAAAACACAGACCCATTGAAATGAATGGGTCAGGATTCAGTGCGGGTGCTGTGCGTTCACGTCACGCATTGCACCCGCGCAGAAAACTGGCTCGTGTGAAAGGGGCCTTACTGTTTTGAAGTGCACTTGTCCCTGTCTTACTTTACGTTCCTTAACCACTGTAAACAATGAAGAAACATGAAGACAAGAAGCAGTTGGGAGATTTCTTTGGGATGTGGAACAGTTATGCTGAATGTTACCCTGGAACGTAAGTTGTACCTGGCGCTGTGCATCTGATTGCACAGGTTTTGCTTGTTGTAGACTACTAACTATTGTGCATGAAACACTACATTTTATATTCAACTAATTAGTACATTTTACATATTCAGCCAGCATAAGCTAAGGCGCCGGATTTTGTATTTTATAGCTATAGATGTCTTCGAAGACGAAATAATATCTGGTGCGAATTTATGCAATGAGGGAGAGTTATCAAAATGGGTTTAAAGGGAAACTATCATTTTTCAGAGCTCCTTTAGAAAAGAAAAGGTGGACTCTGTTTGCTATGGGAATGAAGCCAGTTTTGCTTTGCACCAGTTTTGATAAATCTTCCCCCAGTGTGTTCTAATTGCATATAAAGCTGGAGGCCTCCTCAGATCTTGTTGAATAATCGCATGGTCAAGTATCCAAGATATGATTTGGTCTCATTTTTGGATAATGATGATCTGGGGAAGTTTGGTTAAGTCAGCAATTTACTTCTCAGTCTGTAAGATAATGCTTTTCTATGTTGAGATCTTTACTGGGCATATAGGCTATTTTAACAGGGTTGGCTGGAAATATGGCATATAAAACTGAGGGTAATGTGCAAACAGTGGCAAGATTAAACCTGGTATTTGATCCTGTTCAGGGACCCTGTAGAGCCAGGATAACAAGACTTGTCATTCTGACCACTGACCGCATTTTCTTATTTAACTATGTGCATGTACATTCCTTGATGTATTAGACCAGGCATGGCTAACCTGAGGCTCTCCAGCTGTTGTAAAACTACAACTCCCACCATGCACTGCTGTAGGAAGTCTGGGCATGCTGCGAGTTGTAGTTTTGCAATAGTTGAGAGCCTCAGGTTGGCCATCTCTGTATTAGACTGTCATCATGTTTTTAAATGTGATTCTATATTATCAGGGGCGGATTAAGTGCATGATGGGCCCGGGGCTGTCTACCTTACTCGGGCCCCTCCAACCATTTTAGTTAAAAAATTCTGTGTGAAGAGGCTGCGGTGCTTCCTAGCCATATGACATCACATTCATCATTCACATGGCCTAGCTGCAGCTCAGTCCCATCTGAGTGATTGGGGCTGAGCTGCAATACCAAGCAAACTGCTATTAAATGGACATCTCTGTGCTTGGCAAGGAGCAAAGAGGCTGCGGCGCTTACTGGAACGTCGCGGTCTCCTCAAACAGCTGATTGGCAGGGGTGCCATTACCCCACACTTCCCCCATACAGTAATTTCCTTTACACTTCCCCTATACAGTAATTTCCCCCACGCAGTAACTGGCCCCCACGTCCTCCTCTTCCACCCTTAATTGTCACACACAGAAAAACAAAACAAAAAAAAACTAAAAGCTAATACTTACCTGTAGGAATGTCCCGATACCATTTGTTTTAAGACCGAGTACGAGTACCGATACTTTTATTTAAGTACTCGCCAATACCAATTACCGATACCAATTTTAACAATAAAATAAATAACACATTTATTTTGTGACCACTCACCAACCAAAAGTCCAAAAACATAACAGCCCCCCAGCCTCTTCCTCTCATAAGCAGTCCCCCAGCCTCAATCCCCCCCCAGTATTAAAATCATTGGTGGCAGTGGCCACAGGGTCCCGCTCCCCTTCCATCATTGGTGGCAGTGGCCACAGGGTCCCCCCGCCCCCCATCATTGGTGGTGCTCCCTCTGTGTGCAGCGCATTGCTAATGCTATAAGCAATGCGCCGCACAGACAGAAGGAGAGCAGGCGGCCACGGCGCACGTGAGTATAATGCTGCTCACTAACTGACCATGGCAGCCAGGGCTTCAGTAGCATCCTGGCTGCCATGGTAACCGATCGGAGCCCCAGCATTACACTGCTGGGGCTCCGATCACTGCCACTGCACCACCAATGATGGGGGACGGGGGACGGGAAGGGTGCACTGCCACCAATGGGGGAGGGGGACCCTGTGGCCACTGCCACCAATGATTTATACTGGGGAGGGAGGAGGGGTTGAGGGCGCACTGCGCCACCAATGCAAATTGAAACATTCCTAGCACCCGGCCTCTGAAAGGGCTGTGGTCTGCGTAATTAACCCCTCAACCTGAGGGGTTAATTGCACTGATCGCAGGCCTTTCAGAGGTCGGGTGCTGGGATAGTGAATCACAGGGCACGGAATGGAGCCGCCACACAGAGTTCCCGCCCCCACGCCTATCAGCTGGGACACGCTGCAGTCCACGAGCACCGCTACACTGCCTTCCGATATTGGTATCGGGGACATTTGCATGAGTACAAGTATTCGGCAAATGTCCGGTATCGGTACCGATACTGGTATCGGGACATCCCTACTTACCTGTTTCCGGCATGGTGAGGCAGGCTGCAGGTGCGCAATCTTCATTGTCCTGCGTCCCGGTGCAGGCACGAGATGATGTCATCACGCGCGCCTTCGCCGGGATTATACTACCACATAGGCACCAGGCCTACTAGGCTTAAAGCCTATGTTGGTGATCGTCAGTGGGGCAGGGAACTATGCGCTTCCGTGCTCCGTTGCAGTATGTGGGCGTTCGGGTCATCGTTGGGGGGGGAGTGCCCTTTTATGTTAATCCGCCACTGTATATTATTTATATATGACTGTGACTGTTCAACCCTGGAATATCCGTTCTTAATTTCTTATAAAAATTTGGCATTTTCTTGCATTACATGTTACAATGTGTTAAAATGTTCTGGCTACCTATGAATTGCATTTAACGACAATCTGTTCCTCCATTCCTTTATTTAAAGTATGGATGATATGGCAGTTGACAGTGATGAAGAAGTGGATTACAGTAAAATGGACCAGGTAAGTCTCAGTCCACTTCTTAACCCATTCAGGACAAATGACGTATCGGTACGTCATGTGAATAAAAGAAGATTGCGGCGCTGCAGGGGTTAATGGGAACGGGTTGCCTGCTGAAATTATACATAAAGCATCCTGTCACAACACTGAGGGGACCCACCCCGCCATATCGGCGATCGCAGCAAACCGCAGGTCAATTCAGACCTGCGGTTTGCTGCGCTTTCTGCGATCTCTGATCCCCGCGGTCTCTAACTAAATGTTCCCTAAGTTTTATATTTTAACCCCCCCCTGCAGGCCCCAATCATATTGTGGTTGCGGGAGGCACGGGCGGTAAGGCAGGTGGGATCGCAATAGCGATCCCCCGCCCGCCTCCTCTGTAATGTTTCCCTAGTGGTCCAGTGGCTTTAGCAAAGTGTCAGCACATTGCTGACACTCTGCTAAAAACTGCTGACATCTGTGCTGCAGATGTCAGCAGTTTTAACCCCTTCCATGCCGCGGTCCGTACAGACCACTGTATGGAAGGGGTTAACAGGGAGGGAGCTCCCTCCCTCTCCCATCGGGGGGCTGCTGTGCCTTTGCAGCCCCCTCCCCATCACCCGCTGCTCTGTTCTGGCAGCGAGTGATGGTTACCATGGCAGCAGGACGCTTTCAGAGGCGTCCTGCAAGTCTAATCAGACTTCTGCTAAATGTGTACTGTACTGTATTAGATAGACACCAGATCCACTGGATCTACAAGAAGTCTGGTTCAAAAAAAAGTAAAAATAAAAAAACACATCACTGAATAAAAATTTTAAAAATAACATACACTAAACATTATTTATCACCGCGTCCGTAAAAACCTGCTCTATAAAAATATCACATGACCTAACCCCTCAAGTAAATACCGTAAAAAATAAAAATGGTGTAAAAAAGGCCTTGTTTTGTCACCTTACATCACAAAAAGTGTAATACCAAGCGATCAAAAAGGCGTATGCCTCTCAAAATAGTGGCAATCAAACTGCCATCCCCTCCAGCAGAAAATGAGCCCCTACATAGGACAATGGCCCAAAAAAATAAAAAAATATGGCTCTGACTATGGAGACATTAAAACATTTTTTTTTTCTAAAATGCTGTTATTTTGTTGAAGTAAAATAAATAAAAAAAGTATACATATTGGGTATCGCCGCGTCCGTAATAACCTACTCTATAAAAATACCACATGATCTAACCTGTCAGATGAATGTTGTGAATAGAAACTGTGCCAAAACAACTATTTCTTTGTTACCTTGCCTCACAAAAAGTGTAAGATAGAGCAACCAAAAATCATATGTACCCTAAAATAGTACCAACAAAACTGCCACCCTATCCCGTAGTTTCTAAAGTGGGGTCACTTTTTTGGAGTTTCTACTCTAGGGGTGCATCGGGGGGCTTCAAATGGGACATGGTGTCGAAAAACCAGTCCAGCAAAATCTGCCTTCCAAAAACCGTATGGCTTTCCTTTCCTTCTGCACCCTGCCGTGTGCCGGTACAGTAGTTTACAATTACATATGGGGTATTTCTGTAAACTACAGAATCGGGGCAATAAATATTGAGTTTTGTTTGGCTGTTAACCCTTGCTTTGTAACTGGAAATTTTGAAATTTTATCTATTTTCCATTAATTCTTGTGGAACACCTAAAGGGTTAACAAAGCTTGTAAAGTATACCTTGAGGGGTGTAGTTTCTAGAATGGGGTCATTTTGGGTGGTTTCTATTATGTAAGCCTCACAAAGTGACTTCAGACCTGAACTGGTCCTTAAAAAGTGGGTTTTTGAAAATTTCTGAAAAATTTCAAGATTTGCTTCTAAACGTTTAAGCCTTGTAACATCCCCAAAAAATAAAATATCATTCCCAAAATGATCTAGATTTGAAGTAGACATATGGGGAATGTAAAGTAATTATTTTTGGAGGTATTACTAAGTATTATTGAAATAAAGAAATTGAAACTTGTAAAATTGCAAATTTTTCAAAATTTTTGGTAAATATTGTATTTTTTTATGACTAAAAATGAACTTTCTTTACTCCATTTTACCAGTGTCATGAAGTTCAATATGTGACAAAAAAAAGAATGGCTCAGAATGGCCTGGATAAGTAAAAGGGTTTAAAAGTTATCACCACATAAAGTGGCACTGGTCAGATTTGCAAAAAATGGCCTGGTCCTAAGGTGAAAATGAGCCCAGTCCTTAAGGGGTTTAAGAGGACCTGTCTCCACAAAATGCAATGCAATCTAAAAGCACCATGTTATAGAGGAGGATGAGCTGAGCAGACTGATTATATAGTTTTGTGGGAAAAGATTCAGCAAAACCTGTCATTTTATACCTTTGCTTTTTCCACCTCCTGTAAAGAGCTATTGGTACAGGAGGGTGAGGGTTATTAGTGTCTGATAGCATTATGTGCTTAAGGCCTCTTGCGCACACAAACGTGCTTTCCACAATTTGCGGAACGGAACAGGCGGCCCATTATAGAATTGACTATTCTTGTCTGCAAAACGGGAAAGAATAGGACATGATCTATAACTTTTGCGGAGCAATGGATGCAGACAGCACACTGAGTGCTGTCCGCATCTTTTGCGGCCCCATTGAAATGAATAGGCCCGCACCCGAGCCGCAAAAAATGCGGCTCTGATGCGGAACCACACCACGGTCGTGTGCAAGAGGCCTAAGAGAGAGCTGTCAATCACTGATAACCCCTCCCACCTGTACCGATAGGATTTCACAGGACATGAGAAAAGCAAATATATAAATGGATAAATTACAAGCTTTACTGAACCTTTTCCCACAAAGTATGTATCAATATGCTCAGCTTTTCCTGCTTTATAATATGCTTTCAGATTGCACAGCATTTTGTGGTGACAGGTCCTTTAATATGAGATCTCAGGAATTATTCTGATTACTCATCAATTTCATGTTAGTTTGTCATCCCAAGTGAGTAAAAAAGTTGTTTGGATGCAGTGAGTATTAACACCTTCGGGACCCAGCTAGTTTTAGGGTGTTGGGGTATAGGGTGTTTAGGGTATAGCTGCTGCCACAAGTATGCAGACACTATGCATCTCCTACCAGCTATAACCTTTCTACAGGGACTGAGCCGTAGGAGAAGCATAACTTCGAAGAACACCATAAGAAACTAGAACTGAATAATCCCTAAACTGGCATGGAAACCAAGAAAAGTAACTAGGTGGGGACTATTTCTCCAATGAATAGAAGAGAAAAAGTTTTTACATTAAGTATGAGATTTTTTTCTAATCTGTGTCAATGGGGAATGCAGGCAAGACCATGGGACATACTGAGACAGTCCGAAGGGCTGAGCTCCAAATCCAGAAGAAGAAAGAGGTCATCAAACTGCCACCTGCAGAACCTTGCATCCAAGTGACAAATATTTAGATGCAAAGGTGTGCACCCTGTAAAATTTTGAAAACGCGTGTAGTGATGACTACACTGAAAGCTGAACCTCGATGACATACAATCCAGGATTCCAAAAAACAAACTTTGATGTCAGCATATCCTCCAATATCCCCAGGAATATGATCTTTTTTTTTTTTTTTTCTAAACTGATGCGCCATTTTAGCCACCCATGTCCAGACCATACTTGTGACTTTTGAAGTATATTTGCAACATTTCCAGTGGTAAATTTCGACCTTTTTTCTTGGACTTGGGACGTTTTTGTCATTGTTTTGTTTTTCTTGAATATCAATTTTCTGATTAAAATCCTTTTGTTTAGCTCACTTATATTTTTTAGATAAAATACATGCATCCTGTTTTTTAATACTTGTTCTCACAAACGCATTTTCATAAATGCGACTTTTTACACAAAACGCCACCACAGAAGCTGGCTTAATTGTCCGCAACAATTTGAGCCATTTCTGCCGATAAGGGGATGATAAAGGAGTAATATGCGGCGATTTGATAGCCCTGCCCACTTTGACATTTAGAACTCCTTTCTGGTGTGTGAAAATTCTGGAGAAAACAGTTGATATATTTGCCGCAAATCAAAACGCCATTTTAATTTTTTTGTGTGCATTTTATGCCATAATTCTGGCGCAGCATGCATGGATGTTATAATTTACGAGAAAACATCCTTGATGATCTGAGAAAATGCTAAAGCATTAAAGAGTTGCTTACACTTATGCTAGCTGTAGGGCCCAGTTATTTGGAGAAGTCTGTATTACATTCGCCTTGTAAAGTCTACTGCATTTGATGTAAATGATAACTTCATTAGAAACTAACTCCCCTTTGTTTTTTCTTTTCTGCTTTTGCAGGGCAATAAAAAAGGACCTTTGGGACGGTGGGACTTTGATACTCAAGAAGAGTACAGTGAATATATGAACAATAAAGAGGCTCTACCCAAGTGAGTAGTTGTCTTAGGGATGTATTATTGCCCTGTTAGGATATGTTGAGCTTATAAGGGGGCACCCCCCCTGATGTAACCTTCTGTTGGCTACATTTTCTTCCAGTTTAAAGTACCCTAAGGCCTCTTTCACACGGGCGTCATGTTTGACGCCCGGATTGGATGCGGGTGCGTTGCGGGAATATGCGCAATTTTTCCGCGCGTGTGCAAACGTTTGTAATGCGTTTTGCACGCGCGTGTGAAAAATCGCCATGTTTGGTACCCAGACCTGAAGTCCGGTTTCGGGTGTAGTATTCTGTAGATTTTATTATTTTCCCCTTTAACATAGTTATAAAGGAAAATAATAGCATTCTCAATAGAGAATGCAAAGTAAAAAGGGCACTAGAGGGTTAAAAATATGGAAGCAGGTGATTGGACCATGTGACCCAGTGACGTCACGGAAGGTCCTTCACCCCCTTCCTGGCTGAATACAGAGCAGGAGACCGGTAACCGGCTGCTACGCGATCAAATGGAGGGGGTAAGTTTATGTTTTTATTTTAACCCTCTAGTGCCCTTTTTACTTTGCATTCTCTATAGATTTTCCCGCAACCCCATTCACTTCTATGGGGCCTGCGTTGCGTGAAAAACACAGAAACTGGAACATGCTGCGATTTTCACGCAACGCAGAATTGATGCGTGAAAATCACCGCTCATGTGCACAGCCCCATAGAAAGGAATGGGTCCGGATTCAGTGCGGGTGCAATGCGTTCACATCACGCATTGCACCCGCGCGGAAAACTCGCCCGTGTGAAAGAGGCCTAAGTGTCTTCCTTGTCTTTTCTGGCAGGGTAGAGGCAGTGTACAGGTTTCTTTCCACTACATTAGAGGGGTAAGGGGTAATGCTTTCAGCATCCTACATGTTTGATTTTCTGTTCTTTAGGGCTGCATTTCAATATGGTATTAAAATGTCAGAGGGACGTAAAACAAGACGCTTCAAGGAGACAAATGAAAAAGCAGAATTGGACAGACAGTGGAAAAAGATCAGTGCGGTAAGAATAGGATTTATTTGTATGGCACCATCTACCTCTACCACACTTTACTGTGCCTAACATCCATATGTTTATCCATCTATTCCAGATGTACAGAAACTCTACTGCAAAGGAAAACTGTTGGAAACCATGACATTATAGTTTTCAGAGATGCAATTAGCTGGCAATGGAAACTGCTTTGGTTTTCCAATGCAGATTTTCTGTACATCTCCTCCATAGAATACTATAGCTTCATGCCCTGAGTTTTAGGATCCACCTAGAGCAGTGATGGCGAACTTTTTAGAGACCGTGCCATAACTGCAACCCAAAAACCACTTATTTATAGCAAAGTGCCAACACTACAATTTACAATAACCTGAATACTACAGTCCAATATAGTATATCTTCCATCACAGGTCTAAGGCATGTTGGTACACCATAGACTTTTTCCAGGGTGCTAGGCCACCACCGACCTAGAAGGTGTAAGGAGTCTTATAGGAGATGCAATGCTTCTCTAATCATATGTGTCCATCTTGCATCTGGTAGCATCAGAGACTCCGATTTTGTTTCTTCTTGATGTGTCTTTGAATTCTAATGACTGTGTTCTTTGTCTAGATTATTGAAAAACGTAAGAAGCTGGAGGCTGATGGGTAAGTGTTTGCAACTGGGGGATACTTCAGGCCAAATGATCAAATATCACTGGTTTATCAGTACATTTCACTTGTTTGCTTGTATTGAAGGGAATCTTTCAGCACAGAAATCTCTCTTAAACTGCAGTGTACAGCGAATGGCATTGGGGAAGCTTAATCGGAATCTGTAACGTTTATCTGTCAGCAGATGTGTACCTATGAAACTGGCTGACCTGTTGCATATGTGCTTGGCAGCTGAAGACATCTGTGTTGGTCCCATTTTCATATGTGCCTGCAGTGCTGAGAAAAATTATGTTCTAAGATATGCAAATGAGCCTCTAGGAGCAACGGGGGCGTTACCATTACACCTAGATGCTCATATCTCTGCAGCTGCCGCACCTTAATAGAGACTCATTTGCATATGTTAAAACGTCACTTTTCTTAGCTATGTGGATACATATAAACATGGGACCAACACAGATGTCTTCAGTAGTGTTGAGCGAACTTGTGTTTTCAAGTTCGGCGTACAAGGGTCCGGGATATCTGAGATTTCCGTTAAGGATTCCGCTACCACGGACCATAACTTATGGTTCGTGTAGCGGAATCCATAAGTGAATTCTTAAATAACCCGAACCTTGTACGCCGAACTTGAAAACACAAGTTCGCTCATACCTGGTCTTCAGTTGCCAAGCCCACATGGTACAGGTCAGCCAGTTTCATAGCTACAAATCGGTTGACACATACTCTTTAATACTCATGCTCTGCTGTAATGCATTCAGATTACTCCTCTTTGAGTCTTCCCCTTTGTGTGTGCAGTCCTCTCAATACACTGTAGATTTGTTGGTAGGGCTGAGTGAACATGAGTTGTTCGGGTTCTTGCTGAATTCCGTTATCAGTTATCATGGAATATAACGGAATTCTACGACAGAATGCAAAACGGAAGCCTTTAAGAGGCATTCCGTCATAATAGAAGGCTATGGCTAGCATATAGGATCAGTCTGCTTTCCGTTATGCAGGACTCCTTCTAAACAGAAACCAGGACAGATCCATTCTGCCGCCCATAGACTCCTATTATGACGGAATGCCTCTTAAAGGCTTCTGTTTTGCATTCTACCATAGAATTCTGTTATATTCCATGATGAGGGAATCCATAACTGAATTCAGCCAGAACCCAAACCTGAAAAACTCTGGTTCGCTCATCCCTGTTTGTGGGTGAGGATTAAAATAAAATGTAGTTTCCTATAAAGCTTCCCTAATGCTGTTCACTGTAGTTTAAAACGGATTTCTATGCTGACAGAATTCCTCTAAATCATAATATACAAACTTTGTATCTTGAGGTATGTGGTTAAATTACCTGTACTGGTCCTATCCTAAAGGAGTATTACTACAAAGGATAGGTAATAAACAGGGGCAGACTGGCAGTAGACCCTTCATGGAATATTCTCAGTGGGCCAATGCATACTGGGCCGCCAGCACCCTTCTCTGTTTCTTCCTGTTATCAGTACTGAAGCCAGCCCTCCAGAACCATTGGCCAGGTGTATTGGGACCTGACTCACCCAGCGTTAGTTAATGCCGGTAGTATGTGTCCAACCAGTAAGGTCTGTTAAAGTATTAATTCATAAATACTCTAAAATCATATGGGACTTACACGGCCAGTGTCGGAACATGATGGATCTTGGGGTCCTGACGCTGGCAAGCATCGGAAAGTTCTCTGTGTGGCAGCAACACCACTATAGAGAAGGGTAGAAGCTGAGCAATCCCCATGACTCCATGCAGCACCACAGCAGGTGCAGTGGGACACATTCATTTTCCAATACAATAGTTGCAATTTTCACTTCTCTTGCCACTTTTCAAATTGTGAGAAGTGCGTGGGGTTTAGCAGGAAGGGACTTGGCCTCTCACATCACATTTAGCATAATTTACACCAGAAATAATTGTCTAAGTAGATTTTAACTTTTCAAACTAATTGAATGTTATGTCTTTAATTTTCAGGGTTGAAGTGAAAAGACCTAAATACTGAAGATGATGTGGATGTAACTGATCTTTGATTTCAGATGTGTCATTTTTCATTGTTGAGACGGATTAAAGTTGATGTCTTAAACATAATTTGACTACAAACTTGCATGTGAGGTATCTTGTGGGACAAAGAATTTAATGTACTGTGCATCAAGATATAGATAGATATATCACTGTTTAAAGTGCTTGTCCAAACCAGACATTTATGGCATACGATATGCCATAAATGTGGGAAAGCCGCAGGCTACATCTCTAGGACCCGCTCCTGTCATGTACAGCTTTCACTGTTCGCTGCTATGGGCCTTCTTAAAATAGTCATGTCTGGCTCGGCTATTTTCGTAACTCCCATTGCAGTGAATGGAGGAGTGGCGTCCTCTCTATTCACAGCTGGACCCCGTTGTTGAGATAGGAGAAGGGCCCCAGCTATCAGATATTTATGTTCAAATAGGACAAACCCTTTAAAGCTACTGTAAATAAATCTAATTCACAAAACAATGTTGTGTATTACTGCATGTCAGTCCGTATTCAAAGTTAAGGGGCTGTTCACATCTTGTGTTTACTGTACGTCAAGCATATGTTTGAACAATAAGAACGTACTGAAACGTATTACGGAACGTACCTATAGACTAAAATCGAGCAAACGTAGCTCAAAAGTGCATACCTTTGAATCTGCGTATGGAAACTGAAGACATTACGTTTCCATTAACCCCTTAAGGACATTGCCATTTTTTAACTTAAAGGGGTTGTCCGGGTTCAGAGCTGCCCCAATGACTTGAGCATCGGAGCAGTTTATGCTCAGATGCTCTCCCTTGCCCTGTGCAGGATCGCGCAGGGCAAGGAGTCTTTTTTATGTACTAGAACACACTGCCGGGCGGAGGCTTCCGCCCGGCAGTGTGTTCGGTGACATCATCGGCACTGATGGGCGGGCTTTAGCGCTGCCCTAGCCGTTTTACAGGGAGGCCGATGGGTTGGTGCCACGGCACAGTAGCGGCCTGATGGAAGACGAGGGAGCTCCCTCCCTGTTAACCCGTTCCATACAGCGGTCCCTACGGACTGCAGCATAGAAGGGGTTAAACGACCGACATCAATGCCAGCACCTATGATGGCCGTTTCAAGCAGAGTGTCAGCTGTATATTGCCTCTGACATTCTGCTCACCACCGCACGCTCGGCCATACTGAAAAAAATAAAATGCGGCGGGGGATGGAGAGTTCAGCGCTCCCGCAACCCATCCTGGGAGGAGGGGAAGGTCTTCACTCATAAAGCACCGTGGGGAGGGGAGGGGTATATGGTGTAAAACATTTTAGAAGGTTCTGATCCCCACAGTCACGAACTGTGGGGTTCAGAAACTTTCAGCCGGCATTAGGTTCCTCTGATGCAGACTATACAGACTAGCCAATCAGAGTGATCTCAGGCCCCGGGCCGCCCTCATTGGTCCCGGGCCGGTTAGCTGAGGTTCCTGGCTGTGTGTAACAGCTGGGGTCTCAGCACTGTCACCATGTCTGAAGACATGGTGATTGTTTTAATGCTATAATGTGTATCCTCGTCATGGAGCACTAAGTAGCATGGCTCCATGACGAGTATACACGTTGTATAGCACTAAGGGGTTAAAAGATCCTTTTTTTTTTTTTTTCCAGTTCATGCTTTTAAATCTTCATTTAAAGTGTCACAAAAATGTTTTTTAAAAACAAACACAAATGCATCCACCAAACATCTACATTTAAAAAGGAAAGACACAATTGCATACGTTTGTATGTGTTTTTTTTTTTTTTTTTTTTGTCCCCATGTGTGTCTAAGGTATATGTTAAACTTACAGCAAAAACAAGACGTGAACACCCTCTAAGACTGACCAGTCTATTAAATATTTTATCATCCATATCTGGTTAGTATGTGGAATTTTATGTTTCTATTGAAAGGAAGTAATAATAGTTTAGGAGATAAGCAAATTTATTCTAAATAAATCAAATTTGTTACAAATGTCCCCCAAAACTTTCAGCGAATCAGAAACTTTTGTAATTTGTTTCAGACAAATTGCTCCGAATGGCAGCCACCATTTTACAGGTCAGAAGACATCATAAAATCGCTGTATTAAAAATTGGCTGTATTTTGCATCATAAAATCACTTTATTAAAAACTGGTTGTATTTTGTATCGGCATATACTAACATCCATAACTTTTTTTTTTTTTTTTTATTCTTTGGTCAATGTAGCTTTAATATTTTTTATTTTTATTTTTATTTTTTTTTATTTTCAGGATGGATTATAGTTGTTTTTTCATTGGTACTATTTTGGGGTGCATACTAGGGTTGTCACAATACAAAAATTTTGATACCATGAAAAAGTTTTGCTATACACTATACCAGTGGTGCCCAACCATTTTTCATCTGAGGGCCGCATTAGACATGATATAAATTTCGTGGGCCAGAACCAGGTAACTTTTCCAGAAAGAAATGCAAACACTGTGAGGGGGCATGTGTGAGCATTACTACTGTGAAGCAGCAAATACCTGGGCATTTTTTCTGTAAAGGGGGCACATCTGTGCATTTTTACCGTGAAGTGGGCACGTGAGCATTACTACTGTAAAGGGGCACATCTGGGCATTACCACTGTGAGTGGAGTATATATGGGTGGCACTCTGTTGTGGGGTATATATGGGTGGCACACTGTTATGGGGGTATATATGGGTGGCACCCTTCTCACTGTATTTATTTGATTTTGCCCCTTCTCGCTCTGTATATTTTAGATTTTGCCCCTTCTCGCTCTGTATATTTTTGATTTTGCCCCTTCTCGCTCTGTATATTTTTGATTTTGCCCTTCTCGCTCTGTATTTATTTGATTTTGCCCCTTCTCACTCTGTATATTTTTGATTTTGCCCCTTCTCACTCTGTATATTTTTGATTTTGCCCCTTCTCGCTCTGTATTTATTTGATTTTGCCCCTTCTCACTCTGTATATATTAGATTTTTTTTTTTGCCCCACACGAGGGATCAGCGGCTGGTGCCATCAGCTATCCAGAGAAATAATGGAGACAATAGTCACCACTGCTACAGGGCACCTTCTACCACCGGCCACTACATGAATGCCCCTGCATACTGTCATGTATACACAAGTGTTCATACTCTGCTCTCAGCCGCAGCGAACTGCCTCCCCGAGAGAGAACACAGCAGACACAGCGCAGCGCCTCAGACCAGCTGTTCCCCAGGATACAGAGTGCATGCTTCCTGGTTCCGGGGTAACATGTGACTGGTGCCTGTACCACAAGGAGGAGTCCTGGCTGTCCGTCCTGGCCTGCACGGGCCGCCTGACACGGGCCGTAGGTTGGGCATCACTGCACTATACCATTCGATACCACGAGAAAAAAATAAAAGGCCAAAAATTTTTATGGAATGTCCACCCCATAATCGAACAGTCCGATCCTATTTTTTGGGGGGACAAGGTGACAAAAATGTCAAATCGCGCAGTTTTTATTTTTTCTTCTATTACGGCGTTCACCGCATGGGAAATATTTTTTGATATTTTAACTGTTTGCACTTTTTTGGTAGAGGCGATATGTAATATATTTATTTATATATTTTATATGTAAGATTGGGAAAGGGTGATTTTAAACTTAATATTTTGGTGTTTGTTTTTTATTAATCTTTTCATCCCTTGTCCTATTCACTCTAATAGAACTTTATTAGGGTAAATAGGACTTCACACTCTCCCTGTGCATAGTGCACACGGCAGCAGGGAGCTGACCATGGCAGCCAGGGCTTCAGGAGCGCCCTGGCTGCCATGGTAACTGATAGGAGCCCCAGGATTACACTGCTGGGGCTCCGATCCGAGGCTGCCACTGCACCACCAATGACAAGGAGGGGAGGGGACCCTGTGGCCACTGCCATCAATGATTATATACTAGGGGGGTGGGCGCACTGCGTCAACAATCAAGATAAGTAACCTTTTACTCCAAATACAGGAGGCGGGTGCCGGCAGCAGACTCGCATAGCCGGCACCCGACTTCTGTCAGGGCGCAGCGATCCATGGCAGTTAACCCCTCAGGTGCCGCACCTGAGGGGTTAACTGCTGTGCATCACAGCGCCCTGTCATAGAGGTCGGCTGACGGTTGTGTGATTGTGCCGCTGGCACCTGCCGCCTATATTTGTATTAATGGGTGAGTTATCATCATTGTTGGCGCAGTGGCCACAGCCCCTCCCCTCTGATTGGCAGCCGCGGCACGGAAGGGAGTGACTCCTTCTCTCCTGTGCTGCTGAGGAGAACATAGAGCGCTCCATGTTCTCTGATACTAGGCTGCACAGTAGTGTATCCTAGTATCGGTAAATGTCAAATCCCAGTAACGAATCGATACCAGTACAAAAGTATCGATAATTCGATACCCGGTGCAACCCTAGTGCATACTAGAGATGAGCACATTAATTCTATGTGAACTGGATTCCTTATGAAGTTCACAAATTCTTCTGCCAAACAAATCTAAAGTTGGGTTTTTGTGTTGAATGTAGGGAGGAAGCAGATGGAGGATCACATGACTCTGGAAGGAAGTGGGGGAGGGTTCGCCCCTGATTGGCTCAGAGGCTGACAGACAGCCTTATCAGCTAAACAAGAAGGTCATTTGCTGAGAATGTCATAGAACACCACTTTTTCAGTCTTTAATCTGAAAGGATTGTTTTATGGCCGTGTCTGACAAAAAGCATTGCAGACACAAGCCTGTAATCTAGCTTTTAGGCTGGGCTCAGACTTGCGTTTTAGGAAATAGGAAACGCGCGTTCGTGTGATTGACCACTGTGGCGTCAATCACAATACGCACGACAAAACGCCCCAAAGAAACTCAAGAACTTTTTTGAGCGTAGGGCGTTTTTCAGCTCGTTCAAACGCGCTGTAAAACGCTGAAGTGAGAACCAGGGCCATAGGGAAGCATTGGTTTTCATGTGTTGAGCGCTTTACAGCACGCTTGAACGCGCTGTAAAACGCGCAAGTCTGAACCCAGCCTGAGGGAAAGCTTTGAGTGTGAGGGGGCGTGTTTCATACAGCTGCTGGCAACTAGTTCTGCATTACAAAACCTTTTGAAGAAACAATTAGAATTTCTTTCGGTATATGAACAGCAATATTTCTGTATTTTAAAAACCAAGTTACTGCTGTTCATAGGCTTATTGTCAGCACCCAAAAGCATACAACGCTGCCCAATGGAGCATTATTTTTCTTAAAAACCAGTTTAAATTTAGTAATCTTGTAATTGGGCTTATTGGTGCGTTGCTGTGCGCTCAGCTGCACTATACAGCGAGGACGAGCTACTACAGGACAGTCATCAGCTACTGCCCACCCTTTCCAAGTGGTGTACTCTGCACCATTCAGAGGACTGATGGGCGAGCCGAGGTTGAGAGTCCTAAGCCTTTAGTAACGTATTTTGGTCCCTGTCTACTCAGCGTTCAGCACTTCGATTTATATGTGTGAAAAAATTTCGGATGAATTTCATGGGAAAAACAAAATTGTTTTTATCTTTCAGTGCTGCGGTTATATGTGGTAAAATCTTTTATGATGGATTTTCGTGCCACAAATATAAATTATTCGCCTTTCAGCCATGAGTTTATATGTGGTGAAATCTTTTTAGAGCTACTATGGTGGCCCAAATATAAATAATCGCCTTTCAGCCATGCATTTATATGTGGGGAAATCTTTTTTGAGCTATGTTGGTGGATTCAGCTTTCAGCCATATGGTTATATGTGGTGAAATCTTTATTGACATATCTTGATGAACTTCGAGACTCTTCTGGGCTCAAACTTATCTTGGGTTTGTCTTCTCATTGTCTTTAGCTACTAGAGGCCTCTTCGTGCCAGGCGGGTTCACCCTAAAGTATCTGGATCAATGAGCAGCCAATATTGCACTTGCATCTATCTTAACAGGATTCGTCTCCAGGTGGAGACCCAATCTTCGAGGGAAATGCACGGACAACAGTAAACTACACACTGTGTCAGTGTGCCACTCTGGCCTTCTCATACTGCTGCGAACTCCACACTGTGTCATTGTGCCACTCTGTGGCCTCCTAACGCTGCCATATATGTCACCTTGCCACTCTGTATCCTCCTCATGCTGTCACCAACTCCTGAATATGTCATTGTGCCACTCAGAGTATAGAAGTGGTGGCAGCATGAGGAGGCCTGTCATTGTGCCACTCTGTGGCCTCCTGATGCTGCCATGTATGTCGCCAACTCCAGAATGTCATTGTGCCACTCTGTGGCTTCCTTATGTTGTTGCCAACTCCAGAATATGCCAGTGCCACTCTGCCGCCTCCTCATGCTGCTATGTATTTCACCTTTCCACTGTGTGGCCTCCTGATGCTGCCATATCGACACTGTCACCGTGCCACTCTGTATGATGATGCTGCTGCTTCTACCATCTCTACACTGTCACCTTTCCAATTTGTGGCTTCCTTATGCTGCTCACACCTGTCATTGTGCCACTCGATGGCCTCCTCTGACTGAAGCCAACTACATTCTGTCATTGGGCCACTCTAATGCCTCCTCATACTGCTGCCAACTACACACTCTGTCATTGGGCCACTCGCTGGCATCCTCATACCGCTGCCAAATCCATGATCTGTCAGAAGGAAGGAAAAATAAGATGCATAACGGATCCTGTCTGTGTTGCAGCTATAAGGCCTGTATGGTCCTATAAGAATTGGCTTATGATTTGGTAGCCAAAAGCAGTAGTGCAGGGATGCTCAAGCTGCGGCCCTCCAGCTGTTGCAAAACTACAACTCCCATCATGCTCGGCTGTAGTGTGATAGCTGTAGGCTCTCCGGGCATGCTGGGAGTTGTAGTTTTGCAACAGCTGGAGGGCCGCAGGTTGGCATCCCTGCAGTAGTGGGTACAAATAACAGAAAACATGCAAATATTCCATTCACATGTCATCTCTGTTTTGGATCCACTCCTGTTTTTTTTTTGGCATTAGCAATACTGATGGATTATTGAGCAAATTTTTGGAAAATTTTGCAAGCCGTCCGAATCTAATTTTGAGAAATTTGCTCATCTCTAATGGTGATATTATATTTATAAAGGTTTTGTTTTACTACTTTTGCCACATAAAATCACTTTTTATTAAAGATAATTTATATTTTACATCACCATATGCCAACATTATTAATATATATATTTTTTTCACCAGTGTAACATACGTTAGGGCTTTTGTTTTGTAGAATGGGATGGAGTTTTTATTGGTACAATTTTGGGGTACATATGGCTTTTTGTGTCACTCAGAGAATAGGATATGCGTGTGTACGTCTCGCTACATAAATAGTATCTCACAGCCTGAAAGACGTATTAAAATAAATTAATACATTTTTATTTGTAGTTATATTTAAAATTTGGGGATTAGTCAACTGACAGTGTGTGTGTGTATGTGTGTATATATATATATATATATATATATATATATATATATATATATATAGTAAGGCTGACTAGTCAGCCTGCATTTGTGGGAGGGGCGGAGGCTCTTCTTAAACAAGGCACTGCCTCACTCCTGGACGTGTGTTCTTCAGGTGCTGCTGGGTGTCATTAGTGAACTAGCTTCTCTGGTGGCAGGATCTCTTTCCTTTCAGCATGGAGCCAGAATGGAGCTTTATTTCGATCGCTGTTATCGTAGCAATGCACACGCTGCACTACACAAGTAAGTTGGGCCATGGCCATCTCTCCTGGCCGGTTGGAACCCGACTTTTCTAGCGAATAGGAGGCTTCGCCTCAGAATCTGCCGCCTCAGGTTTGTTTCGTTAGGGCTAAAAATTTCTATTTCTTTTTCAACTTCGTTTGTTTGATAATAGGAGTTAGTTCCAATATATCTTGCAAATTTTACTTCGCTTGTTTGTCGCATGGAAAGTTACTTCAGTTTGTACGCAGTAAAGGAACAGTTACCCGGACGCAGCTGTTGTTTGTTCAGGCCTATTGCTGTAGCTGTTCCTTGCCATGTGACTCCTTCTCCCCCAGCCACCACCATCTTTAGACTTCAGGTATTTTCCTTGCTTTATGTTCTAAAAACCCTGATACACTTTATGCTCTGCTCTTATACTGAGCAGCATTTCCACGTTCGGCTTCTGTCTTATGCCTGCTTGCACCTCGCTTTATACGCCTCACACCCTCAGATGCATCTGTACGTCTTTTATTGTCCATCACTTTCACGCTGCTCGTTCAAAGACGGCCTTTACATTTTGCTGTTACACATGTTTCACTCTCTGCTCACCGGAGCTGTGTCCACATGTCTGCTATTTTCATCATGCTTCATACGTCAATCACATTCGAGTTGCATTCACCCGTTGGCTGTTACAGCCATTCCGTACCCAAGCCGACATCCGGATCTGTATTACACGCCTGCTATTACATGTTTCATACTCTGCCCACGGCCAGAGCTGCTACTGTTACTCCATTTTTTTTTTTTCTGGCCGCACCAGACCGGTGTTAACACTTGGCTGTTGCATCATGTTGTGTGTGGTTAGAGCTGCGTTCATGCGTCGGCTAGTATACCCTGTTTGCTCTGCTCACAGTCATAGCTGTGTTCACACGTCTGCTGTTACAACAGGTCATACGAGGCTTGTTTCGGAGATGCATTCACGTTCGCTGTCACATTTAGAGCTGCTGTTATACCTATTTTCATTCTCGGCTCACTCCCAGAGGAGCATTCACACTTACGTGGTCAAACTCACGACCAGAGCTGTGTTCATACGTCTTTTGGTATATCATGTTTGCTCTACTCACACCCAGAGCTGCGTTCACACGTCCACTCTTACTACAGGTTCTTTCCAGGCCCATTTCAAGTCACTTTTCACAGCATGTGTCATGCTCCATTCACAACCAGAGCTGCCGTTATACCAATTGTTTGCGCTGCCTATAACCAGAGTTGTGTTCACACTTCTACAGCTACAACAGGTTTTATACCCCACTCGCCAGAGCCGCTTTCCATGTCGGCTGTCACTTCGAGTTAATATTTCATTCACGTCCAAAGCTGCGTCCGCACGTCTGCTTTTACATCTTGTCCTCTACTCCATTCACTACTAGAGCTGTGTTCATGTGTCCGCTGATGCATCACGTTAATACTCTGCTCACATTCAGTTTTGCATTCTTACGTCTGCTTTATACCATGTTTTTCATGCTCTAGCCATACTCAGAGCTGCGCTCATACATTGTTACTCACATCCAGAGCGGCATTCACCCATCTGCTGTTACACCATGTGTTACACTCTGCTCCCACTCAAAGCTGCATTCTCCTGTTACTTGCTACTCTCAGTAATCTCAACGGGGCACTCCGCACCCACTGCTTGGTACCGCTCCCGGCAAACATGGCTGCTTTCTTTTCAGGCTTGTGTTTTTTGCTCTGTAGTGTGAAAAAAATAAAAATAAAATTCTTTTAAATCCTGGTTCGCATTCACTCAGCTTGGTCTCCTGACTAGTTCAACAAAACAGCTTCTCAGCGGAGACCAGTGGGCCAATAGGAGCGAGTTTCCTACCATGTTTTCACAAGTTGTTCATTTGTTTGTCACGATAAGGTACTTCGCTGAGCAAACTTGCAATGCCTCAGGCGCTTGTTTTTATCCCATCTCTGTTAAGCGCATTATTTATGCACGTTGTCTATATTTTCAATGCCTTTTGGCAGTTATGTTTCTTTTAGGCCACTTTTAGCCAATCCAGTCATCCAAGTTGCCGCCTATCCCATCAGGTCTGGCTCAAGTTTTAATTACTTCTCGTCACTGTCACGTCATTCAGGTCAGTCTCTTGGCTCCGCGGGCCCGATGGCTACTTGACCACTTGACTGCCCCAGCCTCATGGCTCCGGGGGCTGTATGACTGCTTCGGCTCCGAGGACCCAAAGACCGCTTGGCTCCGGGGGCCCTATGCCTGCTTCGGCCCCTTGGCTCCGGGGGGGCCCCTATGCCTGCTTCGGCCTCTTGGCTCCGGGGGGGCCCCTATGCCTGCTTCGGCCCCTTGGCTCCGGGGGGGGCCCCTATGCCTGCTTCGGCCCCTTGGTTCCGGGGGGCTCCTATGCCTGCTTCGGCCCCTTGGTTCCGGGGGGGCCCTATGCCTGCTTCGGCCCCTTGGTTCCGGGGGGGCCCTATGCCTGCTTCGGCCCCTTGGTTCCGGGGGGGCCCTATGCCTGCTTCGGCCCCTTGGTTCCGGGGTCCCTATGCCTGCTTGGCCCCATGGTTCCGGGGGCCCTATGCCTGCTTCGGCCCCTTGGTTCCGGGGGGGCCCTATGCCTGCTTCGGCCTCTTGGTTCCGGGGGGGACCTATGCCTGCTTCGGCCTCTTGGTTCCGGGGGGGACCTATGCCTGCTTCGGCCCCTTGGTTCCGGGGGGGCCCTATGCCTGCTTCGGCCCCTTGGTTCCGGGGGGGCCCTATGCCGGCTTCGGCGGTCCGACGACTTGTTTTCAGTCCTGTCTGGTTGGCTGACCATCCATGATTCCAGGCTGATTGGGCCTAAATGTCTCATATTCATATCTGCTTCCCTGATCACCTGCATACGGCCCATGTTTTTAAACTAAAGTCTGTCGTCTGCGGTGTTCAGTCAGGTTCACTTGTTACTCAACTAAGTTTCCTGCTCCTTACGTTCTTTAGGTGTTACACTGTATTCATGTCCATTGTCCACCATGCTCCAGGATCACACTTCAATTACTGGAGCTCAAGTCTTTAGGGTCATCTGCCATGTTGGTCAGGTCACATTTTTGCAATGATATTCGCCTGCCACGGTATTCGGGCCACGTAGGTTCAGTTCAGGTTCTGCCTGCCACGTTAGCCAGGCCCACTGTTCAATTGCCAGCACGTTATTGAGGCCACATGTTATAGTCATAATTTCCTGTTGTCTGCTAATTCATGTACAGTATGTTCATATGCAGTCATATTCTCTTCTGCTCAATTCAGGTTCCCCTGTCCGTATCACCGTACCGCTGGACAATCCTCTTCATTTCACTCTTCATCACTGCTAGTCCCTCCGCTAGACATGATTTATTATCATACTGCTTCATTCTGCCGCACAGTCCTCATTTCCTTAGCTGGTCTATCCTCCTTGTCGCATAACTTTTCCGCAGGACTTCCTTTCATGGCACAGCGCCCTGTTGCTGGTCTCTCCTCTCTGTTGCCCTGCTCCCTTTGCCACTACACTGGTCTTAGCGCACCGCTCCCTCTACTGAAGAGTCTTTTTTTCTGCACGGCTGCATCCGTTGGACAGTTGGTCTTATTGGTTATCACTGCACTGCTCCCTCTACTGGTCTTCTTTACCAAATGGCTCCCTCTGTTGGACAGTGTTTTCCATACGGCTTCCTTTGCAGGTCGCTCCTCATTGCTGCGCTGCTTCCTCTGCTGTTCACTCCGCGTGGCCGTCCCGCTCCCTCCGAGGGCAGCTATCACAACAGCAGAATTTGTGCAGGTCATGCCGGAGGAAGAACAAGTAGGGTAATTCCTTCTAGCATTTCGTTCCCTGTTCGTAGTCGAGCATACCTCGTCAACCAAGTTCCCGTACAAAGTCTTTTCTCTTTTACGACATCTAGGAATTCATTTTCGCCCGTAGCTTTGTCGCTAATTTTGTCTTCCCTCACTCACGGGAGGGCATAGACAGGATCTATACTATAGCTTCCTAGCTTCTTGCCATACTAATACCAGACTCTACAACAAATCGAATCAACCAATTCCTCATGTTAGATTCAGATACCAGGTTGGTTTTCCCATTTTAGCACTAAACCATTCTCAGGGGTCACAGAAGAACGCAGGGACCATGGCAAGCAGATAGATGTCTGGGGAACTATTCAAGGATTCCCTTCCTACTTCCATGGTTTCTTTTGCCCCTCACTTCTTGCATAGTCTACGCAGTCAGGTTTCTCTTTCGGTTCCACAAACTCCTGAGGCCAGGGCAATTGTCAGTACTAGAACCACAGTTCTCTAGGTTCAGGTAATATTTCATGCTCCATTCCACAGCGTATTCCCAGCCCTTCATTCCGCTTCGGGGCACTATCTGCAATATCGAGCATCATGTCTCCGGTTTCTTCATTTGCAAGATGTGATGTACGTCTCCTTATGGTTTTGCCTCATACATCCTGAACGTGCGGTCAAGATTGCCGATGCCTTGCAGTTGGTCAGGGATTTGTTTGCACTTTCAATTGCTTCTTCTATAACCTACTTGGTTTGGCTTTTGCCCCCTTTTCTAAGCCCACCCACGGCTATGGCTAAGGGCACACTTCAAGCCATTAAGTTAGGTTAGCTAGCACACGGCTAGCCGGGTTAGGTTGTTCTTGATGTTTATCTCCCTAGGGTTCATCAAGCATCATTGGCCGTAGCCATGACCACAAATATATGTGTTGTGGGGAGTCGCTCTGGTAGATAGCGGTGCGGGTGCAGTACCGAGGCAAAACAGAAGTCTCGAAGGTGCAATAAACAGTGTTTTATTCACACTTGCACAAGATAAACAAAAACAGTCTCTTGGTGTTACTTCACACACATAAGAAATCATGAGAAAAACAAGACAGTCCAATACAGGCTCCAGTCACCTGGGAGGTTTTAGGTGCAGGTTCACACCTGGCTGTCAGTCCAGCCGCAAGACAAGCGACGTCAGGTTTCCAGGCCGTCTGCAGTCCTCCTTGCTGGGCTCTTGCTTCCTGCCCAGAGAACTCCCAAACTCAAATGATTCCCCAGCCTAACAGCAGCTCCAGGATAATCACCCCACCTGCTGGTGCTGGCTGTCTTATAAAGGCCCGGCAAAGTCCGGCCTGGACCGTGGGGAGTAGGCACCCACCCAACTCTTTGCCTACTCCCAGTAAGAGCCGGCCCGGATTGGCTTTGCAGCCAAACTAAATTTCAAGGTGTCAAGCAGCACTAGCTGCTGCTGACACAGGAAAACCCGGCTCTTACCTCACCGAGGCCAGGAACCTCGGTGACACCTCGGTATCGACCACGGTACCTTGCACCTTACCACAGTGTATGTATGTATGTATGTATGTATATATATATATATATATATATATATATCCAGGCTACTAAGCCAGTGGTATGTGGAGTGGGAATTATGTATAGCCTTACACACACACACACACACACACACACCATTAGCTTAGAAAATCAACATATGTCTCATCACATATGTGCAGTGATGAGGACATGCAAATATTGGCCTCAGCTCAAAGCGAGATTAGGTCAACGTTTACCCTGTTTCTCTTTGGAGAGTATAATTTAGGAGGTTGGTGACTGATTTTGGTGTATATGGTTCAGTAAACGGTGTTGGGGCCAGTGGCTACTGCTATCTTAATGAAGCTGATGCTTACAACATTACAGCAAACAGGAATTACAGACTTTAGATAGCCACACACACTTGCGCTGTACACCAGACCCTGTAATATACCACTATGCACCTAACCTGCCTAGTAATGGGTGACCTATGCTGACAGTTACCCTCTGTAGCACTCAGTAACTATGTGCTGCCTCAAGAGCTATGTCGTCTTTTTAGTAATAATCGCCATTCGTAGGATGAGGAAAAAATTGTCCCTGCACTAACAAAGTATGTAACGGTAGGCAAATACATCTATTAATCGTATCAATAGGATCGGAGGAAGCAGGGGCAAACAATAGCAAAGTGTATGCCTAAGCATATATTTAAAGACAGGCTCATTTCATAACAATAACATTAGCTCTGTGTATGTGCCGGGATATGCTGCTTGTATACATTTATATTCTAGTGATGGCCAAGTAACGCCAATTCGATTCACCTCATTGTGTATATTGGGGTATATGTCTTACACCTAGCTTTTAATGTGAGCCCAAAATTTGATACTGGCTCCATACACTTTGAGCTTCCCAGTCATGTATCTCCACCTCTCATCCTTTGCTACAATGCATGTATGCCTTTTTAATGCAGAGTTTGATCTCACGGAAGGTATCATGAACAGTCGGACATAACTCCAGAGGGAAAAAAAAATCTTGTCCCTTTATCCAATAAACGGGGCAAATGAAAGATATTAATTTAGTCCTTGTGGATATACCGTTTGTAAATTAAAAATCCACATGGTTTCCTTCCGCAGTAGGGGTATATCAATATCACCTCCTGGAGCGGATCTATGAATATGCTCAATCCCTTGTACTCTGATCACTTTAGGATCGCCTGAATGCTTCTCACACATGACGGGCGACAGAGGTGTCTCTCTGATTTCTAATATCCGAGTTCACGCTTGGTTTTTCCTACATACTGTAGGCCACACTGGCATGTAATCAGGTATATTACCCCCGTCGTGGTGAAATCTGATCATGGAGTTTATAGCGTATCTTTTACCAGTGGCACTGCTCAAAAAATGTGCTCCTTCGGTGATGTTGTTACAACAGATACATGACCCACAAGGAAATATGCCTCTCAACTTATTGGAGAGCGAGGTTTCTGCTGATGGTCGAGTGTACAGACTATGTTTTAGACTATCATGAATATCAGGACTCCGATACGTTACCAGTGGACGTTCCGATAATGACTCACCTATATGGGGGTCAGACCAGAGAATTGGCCAATGTCGTTTTAAAATTTCTCGCACGCTCATGTGAGCTTTATCAAAGGTGGCTATTATTCTTGGGACTGCCATTGCTTCAGACTTTGGTTTGGGAACAAGTAATTGACTACGGTCAACACACATTACATGGTGGAAAGCTGATTTTAGGGTTTCTTGCGGATATCCCCGATGCAAAAACCAGGTCTTGAGTTCAGAGGCCGCAGACCTAAAATCCCTCATATTCGAGCAGTTCCTCCTGGCCCTGAGGTATTGTCCTTTCGGGATACCCTTTTTCAGAGCCAGGGGGTGACCGCTCTGCCAATGTAACAGACTATTGGTAGCTGTTTCTTTTATAAATAGTCTGGTGGCAATCTTTCTGTCAGTCTCAATCGTGAGCATCATATCAATGAAGGTGATTTCTTTTGCATGTATCTCGGATGTGAAGAGCAGGCCCGGGTCATTCTTGTTTAGTGTGGCGACAAATTGGGAAAATTCATCGTCACCGCCTCTCCATAATATTAGTACATCATCGATGAATCTTATCCATATCTGTATGGATGACTAGTACCGCTCCATTTCATCGCTAAACACAACTTCCTTTTCCCACCAGCCCAGGTAGAGATCCACGAATGTCGGGGCGCGTGGACTGCCCATGGCAACTCCCCTGAGCTGGTCGTAAACCCGTTGGTCGAAAAGGAACACATTGTGTGTTAGTACGAAGCGTAGTAGTTCAAGGAGGAAGGCATTGTGACGTTGGCAGTGTTCGCCTCTCTGCTGTAAGAACACCTCCACAGCCCTACAGCCACTTTCGTGGGGTATAGAGCTGTAGAGGGCCTCAACATCCAGATTGGCTAATCGCACCCCCTCATCACAGTGAATCCCATCAAGTCTTCGCAGCACATCCATAGTGTCTCGGGCATAAGACGGAAGGCTAGCCACAAAGGGTCGTAATATGACGTCCACATACCTACTGATATTTGACGTTAGGCTGCCAATGCCCGAGACAATAGGTCTGCCCTTTAGTTGGGGACCTTTCTTATGTAGTTTGGGTCGCGAGGACTGGGAATTTAGGAAGAAGGTATTCACTTTCTGATTTGCTGATGAGCCTGTCCTGGAGGGCCTGATCCAGTATTGTCGCCAATTCAGACCTATAGGTGGACGTGGGGTCGATGGGGAGGCGCTTATATGTGTTGGGGTCATTTAACAATCTCATACACATAGATCGGTAGGTCTCGGAGTCTAACACCACAATGTTACCCCCTTTATCAGTGGGTTTTATAACTATCGTGGTGTCTCTTTGCAATTCATCTAGAGATATCCTTTCTTCCCGACTCAGATTATCCCTCCCATGCGGGATCCCTTCTAGTTCGTGAAGATCACGTGTAACCAGTGTGATGAATGTATCGATCGGGGTTGTGTCACTAATCGGTGGAAACAATCTGGAAGTATTCTTTAGATCTGTGAAGGGGCCATCTCCTATGTATCTATCACACTCTTCAGAAAGACCTGCTAGCAATTGTTGATGCTAAAAAACTTCCTCCATTTTAACCTCCGTGCAAACAGATGCAGAAAGACCAGATTGGTCTTTCACCCAAATAAATAAGTTACATTTCTGAAGAGGTACAAATGAGAGGCCTTTTTTCAATAACTCGATTTGGGATGTAGTCAATACCCTTTTAGATAAATTAACCACTTGAAGCTCGTCTACACTTGAGTGTCCGGCGCCTTCTTGTGGCGCAGTAGATAGTCTGATACTGTGGGGGTATGGTCTAAAAAAAAAACTCCCCTAGATCCCCTATTAGATCTCCCTCTCTGTCTGTACCCTCTCGATCTTTGCTGACTCCTATTAAACGATCCACGTCCCCTATTAAATGTGTTGCTTTGCTCTATATCTGTGTCACCTTCAGAAGACGATATTTCAGTGTCTACATCTGTTGTTGGAGTGAGTTTTCCTTCTTACTAAACTCAGTATGCTCACTAAACTTTTTAGTTTGTGCAATACTTTCTTTCAGGTCTATTTCGCTCTTAGTTAAGAGTCTCTTTTATTTGTCCAGCAATAGTCGCATTAAACGCAGAGAGCCTTCAATGGACTCCTGCTCTCACTGTTTAAGAAACTCTGTGGAGCGAACCTGTGCTGTAGGGAGGACAGGATTTCTTAGTCCTCTCGGGACTATACTATGCTTTAAATATATATCTAGCGTCTGCACCTCCCACCAACACCTGATATGATCCTTATAGACCCGATATAAGTTCTTAAAAGACGCTGTGATGCTTGCTGGTGGCGACTTAAACGTCAACTCTTTCTCAGTGAAGACCTCCTTGGGATCCCCTAACCATCCATCAGAACTCAAATCGTTTGACAGGAAGCCTGCCATTCCCTCACTTGGAGTTAAATCAAATATGTGTCACTCAGAGAATAGGATATGCGTGTGTACGTGTCGCTACATAAATAGTATCTTACAGCCTGGCCGACTGTTCATGATACTTTCTGTGATATCAAACTCTGCATTTACAAGGCATACATCCATTGTATCAAAGGATGAGAGGTGGAGATACATGACTGGGAAGCTCAATGTGTATGGAGCCAGTATCAAATTTTGGGCTCACATTAAAAGCTAGGTGTAAGACGTATACCCCAATATACACAATGGGGTGAATCGAATTGGCGTTACTTGGCCATCACTAGAATATAAATGTATACAAGCAGCATATCCCGACACATACACAGAGCTAATGTTATTGTTATGAAATAAGCCTGTCTTTAAATATATGCTTAGGCATACACTTTGCTATTGTTTGCCCCTGCTTCCTCCGATCCTATTGATACGATTAATGTGTGTATTTGCCTACCGTTACATCCTTTGTTAGTGCAGGGACAATTTTTTCCTCTTTTCCTTCTCTTACGAATGGCGATTATTACTAAAACGACTGTCTCTATGATGGACAGTCACTTGGTGAGTTCCCTGCGATATACCACATCGGGACTTAAAAGGACTTAGCCGCAATCTAGATTCCCTTAACGTAATTATGCGCAAGCGCGCGTTCTTCTCAGGGCTTCACTATACCCTGTAAGAAGCTCGTTCGGTCGGGGGGCGGAGTCGGCGGACGCTCCCCCCTTCTCTGATTGGTGAGCGGCGCCAGACTTGCCCAGGGAGGGCGGGGCTTTAGTTATTTAATCCCGGAGTTCTTTCTGCCGCGCACGGCCATCACGGCGCCCGAGCCGGCACGCAAAAGTGCTGGGCTGCTAGGTTTCTCATGCAGGCTACCTTTGCTGGGCTCCTGAGGAAGTGTTATTCACTAAAAGTACACAGAAACGCGTTGAGCCAATATATGTTATCAGTGAGGCATAGCTCTTCAGGCAGCACATAGATACTGAGTGCTACAGAGGGTAACTCTGCCTGTACAGCGCAAGTGTGCGTGGCTATCTAAAGTCTGTGATTCCTGTTTGCTGTAATGTTGTAAGCAACGGTCTATCACCTTCATTAAGACAGCAGTAGCCACTGGCCCCAACACAGTTTACTGAACCATATACACTAAAATCAGTCACCAACCTCCTAAATTATACTCTCCAAAGAGAAACAGGGTAAACGTTGACCTAATCTCGCTTTGAGCTGAGGCCAATATCTGCATGTCCTCATCACTGCACATATGTGATGAGACATATGTTGATTTTCTAAGCTAATGGTGTGTGTGTATAAGGCTATACATAATTCCCGCTCCACATACCACTGGCTTAGTAGCCTGGACATATATATACATTGTCAGTTGACTAATCCCCAAATTTTAAATATAAGTACAAATAAAAATGTATTAATTTATTTTAATACGTCTTTCAGGCTGTGAGATACATATGGCTTTTTATAATTCCAGTTCTTTAAACTCCACTTAGAACAGCAAGCCACATGTAGAGCAAGCTGTGGAAGAGTTCAGTGGTGTAATTAATAGCATCTGGAAGCACAAGTCACTCCCCTAACCAAACAAATAATAATAAAGGTTTAAATGACAGTACACAGCAGAGAAAAAAAAACAATGGGTTAAAAAGTCGTCATTAAAATGCAAGTACTAAACTCTCAAGGACCTCCGCTTCAAACCTCACTCAGGTACCTGCATCCGATTGTTTACTATATAGACAGTATGTGTGTATATATATATATATATATATATATATATATACACACACACAATGTATATAGGACATTTGGTCAGGAATAATGCTGAGAAATACAGGCAGATACTTATCCATCACACAGTACCATCAGGGTGATGTCTTAATGGCTCCTAATAAATTCTGCAGCAGAACAGGGACCTGAAACATGATGTCAATATCATTAAGAACTATCTTCAGCATCAAAAAGAAAAGGGAGTCCAAGAAGTGAGGATATGGCCTCCACAAAGCTCCTGATTTCAACATCAAATCTGTCTGAGGACAGAAGGATCTGAACAAGCCTACATCCATAGATCTGTTTTTAGTTCTCCAAGGTGCTTAGAATAAACTCACCGCCAAATTCCTTTAAAAAAGTTATACAAGTGTACCTAGAAGCACTGATGCTGTTTTGAAGGCAAATGGGTGGTCACACCAAGTATTAATTGGATTTAGATTTCACTTCGTATTATGTTAATGAAAATAAACAATTTTAATACTTCTATTTTTCTTGTTCTTGTAGAATTTTTCACGTACCTGCCTAATACTTGTGTACAGTATTGTGTGTGTGTGTATATATATATATATATATATATATATATATATATATATATATATATATAATTTCAAGCCATGGCAGCGATGCACCTGTACATAGGGATGTGCTGAAAAGCAAAAGAATGGTGGTAGATGATGTCCAGGAGAAGCCAGGTAATGCTGAGAAACCAAGAAAGAACCGGTTCTTAGCGCGCCTGCAGAAAACCTGGGCAAGGATTGCTGGGCGTAAGAGGAGGAGAACATCCATCCAAGAAAAGAGAAGTTTAGAAGAACTCCCAGGACCCAGCTACATCAATATGGTGGACAGCACAGGTAGGAGGACATCATATAACTTCTTATATAATACAACATTACAGTCATTGTTACAGGTCCCCCATAATATAATAATGTGATTACATATTTTATTAGTGTTTAGCTCATGGCATATCTTCATACCACCTGTGTAATTTGGAGGTCACTTTTTGGCATATATTTGGTGCAGATTTTGTGAGTTGCAGCAAAATCTGAGAATTCTTACCCTTCCACACCATGTACGCCAGTTCTAGAACAAATAAAGGGGCGTGTGGTGGGCATAGAAGAGAGGCGGGACGATTTTGACATAAAAATGCTTTATAGTTTTAGGGCTGTTATGACCTGATAGATGCCTAAATTAGATATGGCGGCCTCTACATAACTTAGGCGCATCAAGCGCTAGTGCAGGGTTATTGAGACCGGTGTCTAAAACGCCAGTCTTAATAAATAACCCCATTTCTTTCTAACCATAGAATCACATAGGCCTCAAATTGGTATTTACCATAGGTTTTTATTTAGGGTTTTATCCTCTAGTGAATATAATGTAGGTTTTAAGTTTCATGAATGAATATATATGAATATGTTCTGATGTGGGTTTTACTTGTATAACATTCTACATCATTTGTTTCTTTCTTTTCTGCAAACAGCCAAAGTGCCATCTAAAAGGAAGAAAAAGGAGGACGATAAGGGGAAAAATAAAGGCATAAAGGTCAGTGATAAGAGAAAAGATGATGGATCTGAGAAGTCAAGCAGCAAAAGCAGCTCTCTAGAATGGGAAAAACCTGAGGAGCCCAGCAGATCTACCAAAACATCTCAGAGCAGCAGTAGCCATGAACAGAAAACTGGCAACTGTCTGGAGGAACCTGACCAGTCTGGCAAGAAAACATCTGCCATAGTACCCCTTTCATTACAGTCCTTCACTTTCCATTGGAAACTGGGAGCAGGAAGCTTCGGTCAAGTCTACCTGGTAAGAGATGTCATCCGCCAGGAATGTGTAGCCATTAACCCCTTAAGGACACGGCCCTATTTCACCTTAAGGACCAGGCCATTTTTTGGAAATCTGACCAGTGTCACTTTATGTGGTGATAACTTTAAAACGCTTTACTTATCCAGGCCATTCTGAGATTGTTTTTTCGTCACATATTGTATTTCATGACAGTGGTAAAATAAAGTCGAAAAATTTCATTTTTATTTATAAAAAATACCAAATTTACTAAAAATTTTGAAAATTTACAATTTTCCAAGTTTCAATTTCTCTACTTCTAGAATACATAGTAATACTGCCAAAAAGTTATTGATTTACATTCCCCATATGTCTACTCCATGTATCGATTATTTTGGGAATGCCATTTCATTTTTTGGGGACATTACAAGGCTTAGAAGTTTAGAAGCAAATCTTGACATTTTTCAGAAATTTTCAAAACCCACTTTTTAGGGACCAGTTCAGGTCTGAAGTCACTTTGTGAGGCTTACATAATAGAAACCACCCAAAAATGACCCCATTCTAGAAACTACACCCCTGAAGGTACTCAAAACTGATTTTACAAACGTCATTAACCCTTTAGGTTTTCCACAAGAGTTAATGGCAAATAAAGATAACATTTCTGAATTTCGATTTTTTGGAAAATTTTCGATTTTAATCCATTTTTTCCAGTAACAAAGCAAGGGTTAACAGCCAAACAAAACTCAATATTTATTGCCCCGATTCTGTAGTTTGCAGAAACACCCCATATGTGGTCCTAAACTACTGTATGGCCAAACGGCAGGGCGTAGAAGGAAAGGAACGCCATATGGGTTTTGGAAGGCGGATTTTGCTGGACTGGATTTTTGACACCATGTCCCATTTGAAGCCCCCGATGCACCCCTAGAGTAGAAACTCCATAAAAGTGACTCCATCTAAGAAACTACACCCTCAAGGTATTCAAAACTGATTTACAAACTTTGTTAACCCTTTAGGTGTTCCACAAGAGTTATTGGCAAATGGAGATGAAATTTCAGAATTTCTACTTTTTGTTACCTTGCCTCAAAAAAGTGTAATATAGAGCAACCAAAAATCATATTTACCCTAAAATAGTACCAACAAAACTGACACCTTACATTTGGTCAGGAATAATGCTGAGAAATACAGGCAGATACTTATCCATCACACAGTACCATCAGGGTGATGTCTTAATGGCTCCTAATAAATTCTGCAGCAGAACAGGGACCTGAAACATGATGTCAATATCATTAAGAACTATCTTCAGCATCAAAAAGAAAAGGGAGTCCAAGAAGTGAGGATATGGCCTCCACAAAGCTCCTGATTTCAACATCAAATCTGTCTGAGGACAGAAGGATCTGAACAAGCCTACATCCATAGATCTGTTTTTAGTTCTCCAAGGTGCTTAGAATAAACTCACCGCCAAATTCCTTTAAAAAAAGTTATACAAGTGTACCTAGAAGCACTGATGCTGTTTTGAAGGCAATGGGTGGTCACACCAAGTATTAATTGGATTTAGATTTCACTTCGTATTATGTTAATGAAAATAAACAATTTTAATACTTCTATTTTTCTTGTTCTGTAGAATTTTTCACGTACCTGCCTAATACTTGTGTACAGTATTGTGTGTGTGTGTAATATATATATATATATATATATATATATATATATATATATATATATAATTTCAAGCCATGGCAGCGTGCACCTGTACATAGGGATGTGCTGAAAAGCAAAGAATGGTGGTGATGATGTCCAGGAGAAGCCAGGTAATGCTGAGAAACCAAGAAAGAACCGGTTCTTAGCGCGCCTGCAGAAAACCTGGGCAAGGATTGCTGGGCGTAAGAGGAGGAGAACATCCATCCAAGAAAAGAGAAGTTTAGAAGAACTCCCAGGACCCAGCTACATCAATATGGTGGACAGCACAGGTAGGAGGACATCATATAACTTCTTATATAATACAACATTACAGTCATTGTTACAGGTCCCCCATAATATAATAATGTGATTACATATTTTATTAGTGTTTAGCTCATGGCATATCTTCATACCACCTGTGTAATTTGGAGGTCACTTTTTGGCATATATTTGGTGCAGATTTTGTGAGTTGCAGCAAAATCTGAGAATTCTTACCCTTCCACACCATGTACGCCAGTTCTAGAACAAATAAAGGGCCGTGTGGTGGGCATAGAAGAGGGCGGGACGATTTTGACATAAAAAATGCTTTATAGTTTTAGGGCTGTTATGATTGCCTAAATTAGATATGGCGGCCTCTACATAACTTAGGCGCATCAAGCGCTAGTGCAGGGTTATTGAGACCGGTGTCTAAAACGCCAGTCTTAATAAATAACCCCATTTCTTTCTAACCATAGAATCACATAGGCCTCAAATTGGTATTTACCATAGGTTTTTATTTAGGGTTTTATCCTCTAGTGAATATAATGTAGGTTTTAAGTTTCATGAATGATTATATATGAATATGTTCTGATGTGGGTTTTACTTGTATAACATTCTACATCATTTGTTTCTTTCTTTTCTGCAAACAGCCAAAGTGCCATCTAAAAGGAAGAAAAAGGAGGACGATAATGGGAAAAATAAAGGCATAAAAGTCAGTGATAAGAGAAAAGATGATGGATCTGAGAAGTCAAGCAGCAAAAGCAGCTCTCTAGAATGGGAAAAACCTGAGGAGCTTAGCAGATCTACCAAAACATCTCAGAGCAGCAGTAGCCATGAACAGAAAACTGGCAACTGTCTGGAGGAACCTGACCAGTCTGGCAAGAAAAGATCGGCCATAGTACCCCTTTCATTACAGTCCTTCACTTTCCATTGGAAACTGGGAGCAGGAAGCTTCGGTCAAGTCTACCTGGCAAGAGATGTCATCCGCCAGGAATGTGTAGCCATTAACCCCTTAAGGACACGGCCCTATTTCACCTTAAGGACCAGGCCATTTTTTGGAAATCTGACCAGTGTCACTTTATGTGGTGATAACTTTAAAACGCTTTTACTTATCCAGGCCATTCTGAGATTGTTTTTTTGTCACATATTGTATTTCATGACAGTGGTAAAATAAAGTCGAAAAATTTCATTTTTATTTATCAAAAAATACCAAATTTACCAAAAATTTTGAAAAATTTACAATTTTCCAAGTTTCAATTTCTCTACTTCTAGAATACATAGTAATACTGCCAAAAAAGTTATTGATTTACATTCCCCATATGTCTACTCCATGTATCGATTATTTTGGGAATGCCATTTCATTTTTTGGGGACATTACAAGGCTTAGAAGTTTAGAAGCAAATCTTGACATTTTTCAGAAATTTTCAAAAACCCACTTTTTAGGGACCAGTTCAGGTCTGAAGTCACTTTGCGAGGCTTACATAATAGAAACCACCCAAAAATGACCCCATTCTAGAAACTACACCCTGAAGGTACTCAAAACTGATTTTACAAACGTCATTAACCCTTTAGGTTTTCCACAAGAGTTAATGGCAAATAAAGATAACATTTCTGAATTTCGATTTTTGGAAAATTTTTGATTTTAATCCATTTTTTCCAGTAACAAAGCAAGGGTTAACAGCCAAACAAAACTCAATATTTATTGCCCCGATTCTGTAGTTTGCAGAAACACCCCATATGTGGTCCTAAACTACTGTATGGCCAAACGGCAGGGCGCAGAAGGAAAGGAACGCCATATGGGTTTTGAAGGCGGATTTTGCTGGACTGGATTTTTGACACCATGTCCCATTTGAAGCCCCCGATGCACCCCTAGAGTAGAAACTCCATAAAAGTGACTCCATCTAAGAAACTACACCCCTGAAGGTATTCAAAACTGATTTTACAAACTTTGTTAACCCTTTAGGTGTTCCACAAGAGTTATTGGCAAATGGAGATGAAATTTCAGAATTTCAATTTTTTGTTACCTTGCCTCAAAAAAGTGTAATATAGAGCAACCAAAAATCATATTTACCCTAAAATAGTACCAACAAAACTGACACCTTATCCCGTAGTTTCAAAAATGGGGTCACTTTTTTGGAGTTTCTACTGTAGGGGTGCATCGGGGGCTTCAAATGGGACATAGTGTCAAAAAACAGTCCAGCAAAATCCGCCTTCCAAAAACCATATGGCGTTCCCTTCCTTCTGTGCCCTGCTGTTTGGCCATACAGCAGTTTACGACCACATATGGGGTGTTTCTGAAAACTACAGAATCAGGGCAATAAATATTGAGTTTTGTTTGGCTGTTAACCCTGCTTTGTTACTGGAAAAATGGATTAAAATGGATAATTTGCAAAAAAATAGCTGTTTTGGGACAGTTTTGTATTTTTGTTATTTACATCGTTGAACTGACAGGTTAGATTGTGTGCTATTTCTATAGAGCAGGTTGTTACGGACGCGACAATACCAAATATGACTACTTTTTGGGGTTTTTTGTTTCAGTTTTACATAATAAAGCATTTTTGAAAAAATGATTTTTAGTGTCTCCACATTCTGAAAGCCATAGTTTTTTTTTTTTTTTTGCGATTGTCCTATGTAGGGGCTCATTTTTTGCGGGATGAGATGGCGGTTTGAATGATACTATCTTGGGGTGCATATGACTTTTTGATCACTTGCTATTACACTTTTTGTGATGTAAGGTGACAATAAAATGACTTTTTTTTACAACGTTTTTATTTTTATGTTTACGGCGTTCACCTGAGGGGTTAGGTCATGTTATATTTTTATAGAGCAGGTCGTTACGAACGAGACGATACCCAATATGTATACTTTTTTTTTCATTTATTTTGGTGTTACACAATAATATCCTTTTGAAACAAAAAACATGTTTTAGTGTTTCCATAGTCTGAGAGCCATATTTTTTTCAGTTTTTAGGCGATCGTCTCAGGTTGGGTATAATTTTTGCGGGATGAGGTGGCGGTTAGATTGGCACTATTTGGGGGTCATATGACTTTTTGATCGCTTGCTATTACACTTTTTGTGATGTAAGGTGACAAAAAATGGCTTTTGACAAAGTTTTTTTTTTTTTTTACAGTGTTTACTTGAGGGGTTAGGTCATGTCATATTTTTATAGAGCAGATTCTTACGGACGTGGAGATACCCAATATGTCTACTTTTTTTAAATTTTTTACATTTAACACTAAAAGCATTTTTGAAACAAAAAATCATGTTTTAGTCTGAGAGGCATAGTTTTTTTATTTTTGGGCAATTGTTTTATGAAGGGGCTCATTTTTTGCGGGATGAGATGGCGGTTAGATTGGTTCTATTTTGGGAGGCATACGCCTTTTTGATCGCTTTGTATTACACTTTTAGTGATGTAGGTGCCCAAAATGGCTTATTTACACCATTTTTGGGGTTTTTTTTATGGCGTTCACCTGAGGGGTTCAGTCATGTGATATTTTTATAGAGCTGTTTTTTACGGACGCTGCGATACCTAATATGTGTAGTGTATTTTTTTTTTTACTTTTTATTCAGTGATTTGTGTTTTTCTTATTTTTACTTTTTTTCACTTTTTACATTTTTTTGGACCCAGACCCACTTGGTTCTTGTAGATCCAGTGGATCTGGTGTCTATATAATACAGTACAGTACACTATATAGTGTACTGCACTGTATTTTTACTTTTCACAGTCTGGTCAGACTTCTGCCTTTAGCAGAAGTCTGACCAGAGTTACTATACCATGGCAAGCAGGACGCTTCTGAAAGCGTCCTGCTGCCATGGTAACCATCACCCACTGCCATTAGAGAGCAGTGGGTGATGGATGAGGGAGGAGGAGCTCCTCCCTCTGCGATCCCATCCTGGGGGGCTGCATAGGCACAGCAGCCCCCGATGGGAGAGGGAGGGAGCTCCCTCCTGTTAACACCTTCCATACCGCGGTCCGTCCGGACCGCGGTAAGGAAGGGTTAAGCGGCTGGCATCTGCAGCACAGATGCCAGCCGTTTTCTATCAGAGTGCCAGCAATGTGCTGGCACTCTGATAGAACCACTAGACACCAGGGAATTATTACAAGGGAGGCGGGCGGGGATCGCTATTGCGATCCCGCCTGCCGCACCGCCCGCCTCCCGCACCGCCTACCGCCGCCAGCCACCCCTCTGCACCCCGCCGCCATAACAAGATTGGGGGCTGCAGGGGGTTAAAATGATTATCTTTGGGGCAGCTAACTCTCTGATCCTCGCGGTCACAGACCGCGGGGATCAGAGATCGCTAAATCGCTGCAAACCGCAGGTCTGAATTGACCTGCGGTTTGCAGCGATCGCCGATACGGGGGGTCACATGACCCCCTCGGCATTAGAACATGGTTCCTGCTGCACGATCGCAGCAGGAACCATGTTTCTAGCGATTTTTATTTTTTTTTAATACTCGATTTAATTTAGGACGTATGGGTACGTCCTGTGTCCTTAAGGACTCGGACATTAGGGCGTACCCATACGTCCTATGTCCTTAAGGGGTTAAAGTGGCGGATAAACGGGATTTTACGGAACGTGGATACAGTTTGATAGAACGCCATATCCTACAACTATCCCATCAGAGTCCTTACCTGATTCGTGGCCTGGCCGCCTTCCACACCCAAAACGTTGTCTATTATGTGATGGAATTGGCAACCAGAGGGGACCTATTTGATTTTATGAGAAAGATCATTCCTCTTGATACTGCCACCATACGATTCATCTTGGCAGAAGTGGTCTGTGGCACAGAGTTCCTGCACAACAAAGACATTCTACACCGGGACCTAAAGCCACTTAACATCCTTCTGACCGTAGACGGCCATGTAAAAATTACAGACTTTGGCATGGCAGCAATGGGTGTGCATCAAGGGCCATCAAAGAGGAGCATAGGTACACCAGGATTCGCAGCCCCAGAATTGGTGTTAGGCCACTCACATGGACGAGGGGTAGATTATTTTGCAATTGGCGTCATTCTGTACAATCTCTACACAAGAAGGGCTCCTTTTCATGGAAAACATCGCATAGAAATTGAGCATTCTGTCCTCTTCCGTCCTCCAGTCTACCGAGAGTCTCTCACTCCTGAACCAAACTCTGGACTATGCTGAAATGCCAAACATAATAAGATCTAAACACCAGAAGATCTTCAATCAGTTTAGCTTTGTATGTCCAGAGTGGTCAAGACAATATCATCCTGTCATTGTGCAGATGCAAACTTGGATGGCGAAACTATTTACAAAGAGGCCATTCAGTAAGAACGAAAAGTAACTGGTTTGTGAATAAAGCTGGTGGATGACCAACTCAAACCAGAAAAGCCTATGAAATCCATCAATATTCTCCATCTCTGAATTCCAAAAATTACCTGTCACCATGAAGCAGCTCCTGTAGAAGGCAGCCCTGCCAGCAATAATACCAGTAGATGCTACCATACCAGGTGAGTATGGAGTGAAGAGAAGATATTCCCCTCAAGTTTTCATGCCAACTGAGAAGGGAATTATTCTATCTCTCATAGATGGTCAATCGACATTAGAAACAAATTGACTCATGCTTTATTTCTTTTTTTTTTCATAGGGGATTCTGCTTATTACAATGTCTCCATTACGGCCTGTGATCTCCATCATTTCTCATTAGATCTATTTTGCTGTCCACATAACACAGCCTAAACCACCCACCATTCCAATTTGACAATGTAAGTATAACACCTTGTGAGATCCATAGTGTTATTATTGCTGTGTAGCCTGGGGTGTAACTATAGGGGTAACTATCAAGATGCATGAACGCTGCGCCAAAGATAAATGTGCAACTTTAGTAAAAGACTAAGGATTGCATGATCATAGTCTTTTTGTCTTTTAGCCTAATATTTACTTCCATCCATTTAGTGGTTAATAAGAATTAGGCCCAAGTCACACAACCATATTTTTGGTCCTCATCCGATCTGCAATTTGCGGATTGGATGTAGACTCATTCATTGTAATGGGTCCGCAAAAAAGTAGACAGCATCCATATCTATATTTCACAGTCTCACAAAAAAATATAGAACATGTCTTATTCTGGTCCGTTTTGCGGACATGAATAGGCATTATTACTATGTATCTGCAAAAAAAACTATGCAACACGGATGTCACACAGATATCATCCGTATTTTTTGCGGACCGCAAAATACATACGGTCGTGAGAATGCTCCCACAGACTATTTTTATCCAACCAAGGTACTTTAACTACCCTTGAGTGACTTGTAGTGCTGATACTTGAGGAGCCCCACCAGGTCTACACTATAAAGCCCCTATTAGACCTCATGCTTATTGGTTTGTCGTCCTCACAGGATAAATAACTTGTATAATTGAGCAGCCAATCAACAAGCATTTGCTCGTTCATCGATCGATGGGCATCTTTCATCAGGATATAAGATGCTTGATTATCGGCAGCAAATCTCTGTGTAATCAGGAATATGCTGCTGATAATGAATAGCCGGTAGCAATCGCTCCTCCAGCATCCTGTTTGCATTGTCCTGTGCAATCAGGCTGGTGTAATCAAGCACCAATGGATATGTTCTCAACCATAGGCGCTCGCACTGCCCGTACTAATTTCACAGGACCCAGCACAACTCTCCCAATACAACTGTCCTGATGAAGCAGTGTAATAGGACATTTAATATGAAGATCTAACTGTCCCTGTAAAGATTACATGATGTGGAAAGTGTTTATTCTATCAGATACTAAGCCAGACATTTATATCTTTCTTCTTACAGCAAACACCGGACAAGACAACTCAACTGGACTTTCCCTTTAACCAGATTTGACAAAACTACCGAGTGTCCACCACCGAACATCCACGTAGATTTGAGCACCAACAATCCAGGGTTTCATTCCGATCGCCATATTTGGGGTCAGAGAGGAATTTTTTTCCCCTTATATGAGGACAACTAATATTCCTCAGGGGTTTTTCGCCTTCCTCTGGATCATCATAGCAAGTAATTAAAGGTTGAAATTGAAGGATTTCTTTCAGCCATACTTGCTATGAAACCATCTACAATGTGGTGGCAGAGACAGAAGGAACCTGCAAAGAGAGAAAGCAGATCCTTTACCTACCGGACGTGACAGAAGGAAGCTGCTAAGATATAAAGCAGCTGCTTCACCTACTGGATGTGACAGAAGGAAGTTGCTAAGATATAAAGCAGCTCCTTCACCTACTGGATGTGACAGAAGGAAGCTGCTAAGATATAAAGCAGCTCCTTCACTTACAAGACATGATTGTAAGATCTTTCATGAATGAATAAATATTAAAATCTATAGAGAGTTTGTCTTTATTATATCTATGCACAACTACTACAATAAACATGGTGTTACTTCACATTATGATGGGCTAAGATCAAGGCCAGATCGGGACAGACATTCAGCCCTGGCTTTTGAAAGCATACAGGCCCACCACTAAATGAAGGCTTCACAGAAACACATGTTGGGGTTGTCACCATCCCAGTAGGAGAGGCCATTCATATCAATATCTGTTAGATATTTGTGCACTTCTGGTTATTTTTCTAGTACGCGCTGATTGAAAGTTATATTCTTACGCTATTTATTTGGCATCATATTCTTCGCATGTTCACACAGGACAATGGTCGGGGACAAGTGATTTTGCTTCCAAGATGGCTATATAGGGGATAAACGGATAGATCGGGAATGGATCGATAGATGATAGATGGGGAATAATGGATGGATGGGGGATGGATAGATAAGGTAGATAAAGGTACATAACCATAGTGTATGCAGAGATTTTGGCTGTACCTGCGCCTCCCATGTGAGTTCTAAGTGGTATAATGCTTCCCCTATCACTGCTAATCCCTTTTCATGTTCTATACTTGTATAAAGGCTCACTACATCAAATGAGACTAATCGGTCGCCCTCAGTTATCTCCAGACATTTCATTTTAGATAAAAAGTCAGAAGTATCTCTAACAAATTAAGAAGCTTTGCTAGCAAATCCCTTGAGCACTTTGTCCAAAAAGGTAGCTGTCATGGTGCGGTTCACTGTGACAGTTGTGCTGTGTAGGCTGGCTGCATGCTCTCTTGCATACTGGCTGCATTCTGAAATCTGTGTATGCTGATTGCTTGAGGCTGTGTGCTGGCTGCGGTGTTGTATGTGAACTGTTGCCTGTGTGTTTCTCCCCATATCCATATCTATGTGGTTCCTGTCACCTGTGGCGTGCAGGCTGGCAGCATGCACTTTGTGTGCTGGTTCTGTGATGAATGCTGGCTGTGGCTTTGTGTGTGATCTATGTCTGAGTATGAATGCTGTGTGTGGTTCTGTCACTCCTTGTTGTGTAGGCTGGCTGCTTGTAACCGTGCACTAGCTACAGTTTTTCCTCTGTATGCTGGTTGTTGTTTGGGTGTGCTGGCTGCAGCATTCTGTGACTGTGTGAACTGACACTTGTATAGTTTGTTCTATACTTCTTGTTACTCCTGGTGCTGGTGGGGTTAACATTCCCTGGTCTGTTCCTGGGCGATTCCTATCTGGTGCCCTCTTATGCAGCTATTTCTATCTGAGAGCTGTGGGGTTTGTGGTCTGTCTGTCTTGTGCCCTGCTGGGTATTGCCTCTTGCTGCCAGGTAGTGCTTAACTGCTTTTGATCCTGTCTGTTCCATGTATAGCCTGGCAGTGCCCAAGAGCTTCTGATCCTTTCTGTTCCATGTATAGCCTGGCTGTCCTTACTGCTTCTGTTCCTGGCCTGTGTTTGTCCTGCCTTCATGAGAGGGCTCCTGCGTTCTCCAGAGGTAGTATATCTAGTCTCTGTGCAGCTCTGCCTGTGACTGCCATGCTTCCGTTCCGCATGGGGTCCAGGCATCTGCCTGTGTGCTGGTTCCCATTTGTTGTCTGATTCATGTCTTAAGTTTGTTTGTGTTCCAGTCCTGTTGTTGTCTCTGGTTCTCTGCAGGTAGCGGCCAAGTGTATCGGGACCTTCCTGGAGGTGCAACCACTGAGCCCTCGTCCTAGTTCATCCCCGACCTCCTGGGGCTCTGTGAAGAAGGGGGCTCACTGGCTCTTCGCCCTCTGGGGTTTTTCTCTGGTCTACCGATGCAATTGGTTCAGTGGTAGTGCTACCACTATTGCCTAAACTGCTTATCCACTCCTGTTATGTTCATTCATTGCATGTGTAATAAAGTATTCTGTTGGTCCCTGGTCTGTAATCTACCCGTCTTATTCTGTTTGCAAGACGTTCCAGAGGTCTGCCCTGTCCTCCGGAACATGACAGTAGAAATAGTGGAAATGCCAAACCTACACCAGATACAATCAGGCAGCCTGGTGGATTCATCTTATCCTTATGAATTTTATGGAATATGTACAAGACAGGTGTTACTGGATGCTCATTGCTGAGATAATGATGTAATTTCTCATCAATGATATCCTCTGCATAGGCGTCATCCACAAGTAATCTGTTTTTTCTCATAATATCATATTCAGGATTGGACCATTTTGGGGTGCAAATCACTTTTTGTTTGCTTTTTATACCATTTTTTAGGAGGTGAGGTGGGAAATTTTCAACTCTGTCAGTGTTTTTTTTTTTTTTTAAATCTGCAGTGTCCCACAGTACATGTACGGCGCAACCGGACGTGACTTAACGCCCAGCTCCATACATATACGGCGCGAGGTCCGCAGGGCTCTGGGGAATGATCAGGGTGGAATCGCGGCACCATGCCTGCTCTTACCGGCAGGCAGCCATGCTGGTTAAGGAAGGCATGGTGCTGTGCCGCCCCCCTGCAACACCCTGTGATGTGATTGGCCGATCAATGTGCCGGTCACATAGCAGTGCAGGAAGCTGTCATCGGCACGGGGCGGGTTGGGAGAGGGTCAGAGGGAGGTGGCAGGTACTGAACTGGTCAGCACTGTCACCTCTGAGGTGAGGCAGGGGACACCTGTGTTTTGGGTCCCCTGCCAATGCTGCGATTAGCTGGAACAATGCTGCAGCCAATGGCAGCACTATAGCTGCACAGGAAGAGGCAGATCTTCCCAGCATGTCAGCCATTCTAGTTGGTGACTGCATGCAAAGAGGTTCTGTGCCTTTCTGTGCTGCTTGTGGCTTGCTGAAAATTTTGCTGCACACAATAGTGATTTAACCTCTTTCCTGCTGAAAAGAAGAAGAAAGAAGAAAAACAGAAGAAAAAGAACATCTGGAATGGCTGTGCAGATTTTTTTTTATTTGCAGCTGTTCCAGATCCCTAAACCACCCTCCGTCCCTGTCCCATTCCCTTCCTACCCCCCCTGTCCCCTCTGCCCCCCGTTCCTTTTTTACGACGCCATTTGGTCCGTGCACCTTTTTTGTTCTCTTTTTTTTTTACAATTTTCCAGCTCTGCACCACTTTTTCTGCATGCGAGCTGTGACCGCCAAGTGCTGTTCAGTGTGTACCTGCCTGATCAGCCACTGTGGATTATTTGTGCTGATTTTTTGGCAAATTTTTTATTTTTGGGGGGTTAAAAAAAGTAGTTAGGGTTTTATATAAATATATACAGAGTTCTATATTTCAATATATATAGATATGTTACATTTTTAGCCAGTGCTCACTTTTTAAAACTTTAGTGAATTTTTATACTACAGTTTTTGCACACATGCACGATCTGTGTGTGTGCGTGCGTATTGCAGAGCACCAATCAGTAGTGTGCTTAGTAGCATCTGCACATTTTTGAGTTTGTTTTTTTTTTCTTCACTTTTTTGGTGTGAAAAAAGAATTGCAGTTAGTGTGAGATTAGGTTTTTGCACATACGCCCGATCTGCGTACGTGCATTTTGCAACCACTGAGCACTTATCAGTAGCCCTACTGATCGTGTCTGCTCAGTTTGCACTGCAAGTTTTTTTCTTGCAGAAAAGACTTATTTTGTGTAGAATTCATTTTTTTGCGCAGAAAATACTTTTCTTTTTTGCAATTTTTCTTCAAAATTTAATTTCAAAGTTATTACAAGCCCCTTCACGTGTGAAAGCACCTCATACACATCCCACACTAAATAAATGTTTACACGTTTCACACATTACACCCCAATAAAATAAAAATGCCCCCTTCATCCCAGAGAAGGTACTCAGCTGAAGAGGCAAACGCCATCCTTGCCTCTGATACTGAGTCGGCCAGTGAGGGAGAAGAGGATGCCACTTTCCTCTACTCCTCTACCCCTCATAATCATCATCCGGTGATGAGGGACCCTCTAGAAGGCGCCTCAGGGTAGAAGAGGAGGCAGCCCCCCATAGTGAGACCACATGGACCCCATCCCCTGACGATTATCAGCCCCAAATTCCTGAGTTTGTGGGCAACTCAGGAATTCTGATAAGACTTCGAGCGGTCTTCACTGAGCTAGATTTTTCAAAATCTTTTTCTTAGAAGTTTTTGTAAATTTAATGGCGGCCCAAAACAATTTATACGCCCAACAATTTATTACCCAGCACCCAACCTCGTCATACGCTAGACCCCAAGGTTGGACCCCAGTAAGTGTTGCAGAGATCATGACATTTTGGGGACTCGTGCTGCATATGGGCGTTGTTAAAAAAATCAACCATTAGATAATATTGGAGTTCGGACATTTTCTCCCAGACTCCAATATACAGTAGGACCATGACCCGGAACCATTTTGAGGCAATTCAGAAATTCCTACAATGACAATGCACAGTGCGCATCCCAAAATGACCCAACAGTTGACAGTCTATTCAAAGTTAGGCCTGTCATTGACCATTTCAGCACAAAGTTTGCTGAGGTGTACAACACCGATAAAAATGTCTGTGTAGATGAGTCCCTATTACTCTTCAAAGGGAGGATTAGATTACTCCAGTACCTGCCTAACAAACGGGCAAGGTATGGCATAAAGTTATACAAACTTTGTGAAAGTAGCTCCGGGTACACCTACAAGTTCCGTGTTTATGAAGGAAAAGACTCAAGGATTGAACCCCCAGAATGCCCCCCCCATCCTAGGAGTTAGTGGGAAGATTGTGTGGGACTTACTGCAACCACTGCTGGGTAAGGGTTACTACCTCTATGTGGATAACTATTATACTATTCAGGTCCCTAACTGCCAGAGGTACTGTGGCTCACGGCACAGTGGGCACAAATCAGAGAGGCCTCCCTAGATCCCTGGTAGGGCAACCGCTGAGAATGGGTGAAAGTAGGGCTCTCCTCCAGGATAACATGCTGGTGGTTAAGTACAAGGACAAGAGGCACATCCTTGTACTGACCACCATTCACACTAATGCCAGCAGCTTTGCTCCTGTACGAGGTACTACAACCACTACCCCCAAACCAATTTGCATCCTTCTGGAAGTCATGGTGCCCATGTCGTACTAGGGCAGCATTTTCCAGGTCAAGTCCTCCAGACAGCAATGAAGGGAAGGACCCAAAAAAGATGCAGGGTGTGTTCCAAAAGGGGGATAAGGAAAGACACCATTTACCACTGCGAAACCTGCCCTGAAAAACCTGGCCTGAGCATGCAGGATTGTTTCAGAATATACCACTCATCCATAGAGTATTAATTTAATTTCATCATTTATGCTCCCTGTAATATTTCCACCTTATATCTCTGATTTAGTCCACCTCTCTTGCATCTTCACTTTCCAACAAACACTACACATTCTTTTCTGTGAGACACCTGTTTGCTTAAAAGTACCCTTTCTACCGCTTGACATGTTCGTACGGGGATGCTGGGGTTGGGGTTTTTCATTTCTGGGGACCTCAGAATGTTTTTTTAAATGCGACATGGCAGCTAAAATCCTTGTCTGCCAATTCAGACCTGCAAAAACCATATTTTGCACCTTGCCTCTAGAGCCCTACTGTGTGCCCATACAGCATGCTACAAGCACATATGGGGTGTTTTCTAAATGAGGAGAAAATGGGGAACAAATACTGGGGTGCATTTTCTCCTTTAGCCTCTTGTGAAAGTGAAAAATTGGGGTTTGCTAGTAATTTTTCATTTTTGCAAATGTGTGCCTTGAAATGCTGTCACTAGTGTTTCTGTCTTCTATGAGACACCTGTTTGCTGAAAAGTACCTTTTCTACCACTTAAAATGTTCGTACGGGGGTGCTGTTTACGAAATGGCGTCACTTGTTGGGTTTTTTCATTTCTGAGGACCTCAGGAATTTAATTAATGCGACATGGCAGCAAAAATCCATGTCTGCCAATTTAGGTCAGCAAAATTCATATTTTGCTGTTGGACTCTAGAGCCCTGTTGTGCAGCCATACATCATTTTTTTTAGCACATATGGGTGTTGGCTCCCAATTACCATTCCAGCTAAATCCACTCTCCTAACCGCCATACAATGTTCCTTCCACTCTGAAGCCTGCCATGTGGCCATACATCATTTTTTAGCACAAATGGGGTGTTGGCGTATTCGGGGGGAAATGGGGAACAAAATGTGGGGTGCATTTTGTCCTGTTTTCCCTTTTGAAAGTGAAAATAGTGCGTGTAAAGCAACTGTTTCTGGAGAAAATTTTCATTTTTATTTTCACAGCCAAGCGTTTCCTGATTCTGTGAAACTCTTGATGGGTCTAAGTGCTCACTACACACCTTGAAATATTCCTTGAGGGGTGCAGTTTCCAGAATGGGGTCACTTTTTGGGAGTTTCCACTCTAGGGCCACCTCAGGGTGTTTTCATATGTGACATAGCTGACAATTACCATTCCAGCTAAATTCACTCTCCAAAAGCCATATGGCGCTCCTTCCACTCTGAAGCCTGCTGTGCGGGCATACATCAGTTTTTGAGCAAACATGGGGTGTTTCTGTAAACTCCAGATTCTGGGTAATAGATTTTGAGTTTTGTTTAGCTGTTAACCCTTGATGAGTTGCAGAAAATAATAGATTCAGATTTTAAATCTGCAAAAATAAAAAAAGAGAAATTGTGAAATGTAATTCCCATTTTCATTTAATTCTCGTGGGGCACCTAAAGTGTTAACAAAATTTGTAAAATCTGTTTTGAATAGCTTGTGGGGTACTTTATGGGTGGTTTCTAATATATAAGCCCCAGAAAGTGACTTCATAACTCAACTGTTCATGAAAAAATTGGGGTTTGGAAATGTTCTTAAAAATTTCAAGATTTGCTTCTAAACTTCTAAGCCTTCTAACGTCCCCAAAAAATAAAATGTCATTTTCTAAATGATCCTAACATGAAGTAGACATAAGGGGAATGTAAAGTAATAACTATTTTTGAGGTATTACTATCTATTATAAAAGTAAAGAAATTGAAATTTGGAAAAAAAATTATAAATAAAAGGGACATTTTTGGACTCAATTTTACCACTGTCAGGAAGTACAATATGTGTCGAGAAAACAAACTCAGAATAGCCTGGATAAGTAAAAGCGTTTTAAAGGTATTACCACATTAAGTGACTCATGTCAGGTTTGCGAAAAATGGCCAGGTCCATAAGAGGTTAAAGAAATACTTGGAAAACATTACATACAACGCTACAAAACATACAGAGTAATAGTGACGTCTCCTCTGATGTAGATCTTCTCTGTCCTCATATTTTCCATTCTGACCAGACCGCCATGATGATTTCTTTCAGCCGTCTCTTCTCCTGCACAGTTTGACAAACAGACATCTTATTTTTTTACTTTCCCATCTTCCTCCCCACCTTCTGAACACCCCATCCTACCAGCCCTAATACTGTGCCCGCTGTACTTCACATTACTATACTGCTGAAACAGTTCCTCTGAAAATACTAGTACCACACAGATAGTGTCCCTTCAGTAATTATTGGCACACAATACAGCACTCTGGGAGGGAGGGGCTCTGAGAAAGAGAGTCAGGGCCGGGCCGACACAGAGGCTGGGGAGGCTCCAGCCTCAGGGCGCTCCAGCCTCAGGGCGCAGGCAGGGGCCGGCGAGAGGGAGAGGGACTGACAGGGGGGAACCGCTCAGCGCTCCCTCCTGTCATTCCCTGAGCCAGGCCCTGTCAGAGCGCTCCTCTCACCTCCATTATGCTGCTTCAGGCCCCCAGCATCAGGCCCCGCTGCCTCTGGCTCTAACTAGAAACAGAGTAAGCAGGTGGGCGGAGCCTAACGGACCTCCGTTAGGCTCCGCCCACCTGCTTAATGTGAGGCAGCGCTGGGGTCTGATCCTGGAAGCCTGGAGAAGTGACCATAATGGAGGTGAGGAGGCTGCTCTGATGGGGCCCGGCATTAAGTACAGTGAAATGCCGGGCCCCCTTTCATTAAGTCTGTGACAACATGGGGGCAGAAAGAGCATGACAACATGGGGGGGCATGACAAATTACTATGTGGGGGCACTGCTGTGTGGTTGAGGGGGTGTGGGGACATTACTGTGTGGGGGCAGTGTGGCTGACATTACTGTGTGGGGGGCAGTGTGGCTGACATTACTGTGTGGGGGCAGTGTGGCTGACATTACTGTGTGGGGGGCAGTGTGGCTGACATTACTGTGTGGGGGGCAGTGTGGCGGACATTACTGTGTGGGGGGCAGTGTGGCGGACATTACTGTGTGGGGGCAGTGTGGCAGACATTACTGTGCGGGGGCAGTGTGGCGGACATTACTGTGCGGGGGCAGTGTGGCGGACATTACTGTGCGGGGGGCAGTGTGGCGGACATTACTGTGTGGGGGCACTACAGTGTGGGGTGGCATTATACAAAAGCTCTGCAGATGCAACTCCCATGTATTGGGTCACCACAATTTGGGTGGTCAATCACTAAATGAACCCTGTTATGGGGAGAATCTGTGGATGACACATATTTGTCCCACAGACACCCCCTCCCCCAAAACAGGGTTAATTTACTGAATGACCACCAATAAAAGAGGTGGGGGTCACATATGCTATTTCATAATGACAGCAGGGCCCGTGCAGTGACTGTATTCTACTACGCCTCACCCTCACCCCGCTCACTGGATATAATCTTATTAACTATATAACTGTAGCAAATCACTACAGTTATATAGTTAAGATTATATACAGTGTGTGGGGAGGGGGTGTAGTAGAATACAGTCACTGCACGGGCCCGCTGGCGCTGTCATCAAAAAGCAGATACAACCCCACAGCCTCACCCCTTGTATTGGGGGTCATTCCTACATGGACCCTGTTATGGGGAGGGGGATCTGTGGATGACACAAATGTGTCATCCACAGATTCCCCAATAACAGTATCATTCATCACAGATCCCCCATAGCAGTGTCATCCACAAGTTGGAGGGGGGGGGGGCGCACTTGGGCAGCTCAGCCTCTGTTGGTGGTGGACCTTGTCCCAGCCCTGAAGAGAGTTAAAGGGAATGGGGGGAATGAGAGTGACAAGAGGGGGGGGGGGGGAGTGAAAAGGAGGGGGTGAGAAAGAGAGTCACAGGGAGGGGGTAATGAGAGTGACAAGAAGTGGGCTGAGGGTCAAAAGGGAATGGGTGAGAAAGAGTGCCAAGGGAAGGGGGGGATGAGAGTTACAAGGGAGGGAGGGGGCTGAGAATCAAGAGTGACAAGAGAAGGAGGAGCCTGAGAAATGAGAGTGACGAGGGAGGGAGGGTCTAAGAAATGAGAGTGACAAGGGAGGCAGGGGCGCTGAGAAAGAAGAGTGACAAGGGAGGGAGGGGTCTGAGAAATGAGAGTGACAAGGAATGGAGGGGTCTGAGAAATAAGTGATGAGGGAGGGTCTAAGAAATGAGAGTGACAAGGGAGTCAGGGGTGATGAGAAATGAGAGTGACAAGGGCGGCAGGGGGTCTGAGAAATGAGAGTGACAAGGGAGGGAGGGTCTGAGAAATGAGAGTGACAAGGGAGGGAGGGGGGCTGAGAAATGAGTGTGACAAGGGAGGGGGATGAGAAAGAGAGTGACAAGGGAGGGGGGGAATGAGAGTGACAAGAAGGGGGAGAGCGACAATGGAGGGGGGATGAGAAAGAGTGACAAGGGAGGTGAGGGGGGATTGACATCCATCACATGGAGAATAGGTGAAAGTAGGGCTCTCCTCCAGGATAACATGCTGGTGGTTAAGTACAAGGACAAGAGGGACGTCCTTGTACTGACCACCATTCACACTAACGCCAGCTCCCCTGCTCCTGTACGAGGTACTACAACCACTACCCCCAAACCAGTTTGTATCCTTGATTACAACAGGCACATGGGAGGGTTAGATCTTTCAGATCAACTTCTGAAGCGCTACAGTGCCACACGAAAAACTAAAATGTGGTACAAAAAGCTGGCCGTACACATGGTACAGATGGCAATGAGCAATGCGTACGTGCTATTTCATTCTGCAGGCCACAGAGGAACTTTCCTTCAGTTCCAAGAGGTTGTTATCGAGGCCCTCATTTTTCAAAGCCAGGCCGAGGAGGGTCCCAGTACTTCTGGAAGTCATGGTGCCCATGTCGTACTAGGGAAGCATTTTCCAGGTCAAGTCTTCCAGACAGCAATGAAGGGAAGGACCCAAAAAAGATGCAGGGTGTGTTCCAAAAGGGGGATAAGGAAAGACACCATTTACCACTGCGAAACCTGCCCTGAAAAACCTGGCCTGAGAATGCAGGATTGTTCCAGAATATTCCACTCATCCATGGAGTATTCATTTAATTTCATCATTTATGCTCCCTGTAATTTTTCCACCTTATATCTCTGATCTAGTCCACCTCTCTTGCATATTCACTTTCCAACAAACACTACACATTCTTTTCTGTGAGACACCTGTTTGCTTAAAAGTACCCTTTCTACCGCTTGACATGTTCGTACGGGGATGCTGTTTCTGAAATGGGGTCACTTGTTGGGGTTTTTCATTTCTGGGGACCTCAGAATGTTTTTTTAAATGCGACATGGCAGCTAATATCCTTGTCTGCCAATTCAGACCTGCAAAAACCATATTTTGCACTTTGCCTCTAGAGCCCTACTGTGTGCCCATACAGCAGGCTACAAGCACATATGGGGTGTTTGCTAAATGAGGAGAAAATGGGGAACAAATACTGGGGTGCATTTTCTCATTTAGCCCCTTGTGAAAGTGAAAAATTGGGGTTTGCTAATAATTTTTCATTTTTACAAATGTCTGCCTTGAAATGCTGTCACTAGTGTTTCTGTCTTCTATGAGACACCTGTTTGCTGAAAAGTACCCTTTCTACCACTTAAAATGTTCGTACGGGGGTGCTGTTTACGAAATGGCGTCACTTGTTGGGTTTTTTCATTTCTGAGGACCTCAGGAATTTAATTAATGCGACATGGCAGCAAAAATCCATGTCTGCCAATTCAGGTCAGCAAAATTCATATTTTGCTGTTGGACTCTAGAGCCCTGTTGTGCAGCCATACATCATTTTTTTTAGCACATATGGGTGTTGGCTCCCAATTACCATTCCAGCTAAATCCACTCTCCTAACCGCCATACGATGTTCCTTCCACTCTGAAGCCTGCCATGTGGCCATACATCATTTTTTGAGCACAAATGGGGTGTTGGCATATTCGGGGGGAAATGGGGAACAAAATGTGAGGTGCATTTTGTCCTGTTTTCCCTTGTGAAAGTGAAAATAGTGGGTGTAAAGCAACTGTTTCTGGAAAAAATTGTAATTTTTCAATTTTACAAACAAGCGTTTCCTGATTCTGTGAAACTCCTGATGGGTCTAAGTGCTCACTACACACCTTGAAATATTCCTTGAGGGGTGTCCAGAATGGGGTCACTTTTTGGGGGTTTCCACTGTAGGGCCACCTCAGGGTGTCTTCATATGTGACATAGCTGCCAATTACCATTCCAGCTAAATCCACTCTCCAAAAGCCATATGGTGCTCCTTCCACTCTGAAGCCTGCTGTGCAGGCATACATCAGTTTTTGAGCAAACATGGGGTGTTTCTGTAAACTCCATATTCAGGGTAATAGATTTGGGGTTTTGTTTAGCTGTTAACCCTTGATGAGTTGCAGAAAAAATAGATTCAAATTTAAAATCTGCTAAAAAAAGAGTGAAATTTTCAAATGTCATTCCCATTTTCATTTAATTCTCGTGGGGCACCTAAAGGGTTAACAAAGTTTGTAAAATCAGTTTTGAATAGCTTGTGGGGTACTTTATGGATGGTTTCTAATATATAAGCCCCAGAAAGTGACTTCATAACTCAACTGTTCATGAAAAAATTGGGGTTTGGAAATGTTCTTAAAAATTTTAAGATTTGCTTCTAAACTTCTAAGCCTTCTAAGGTCCCCAAAAATTAAAATTTCATTTTCAAAATGATGCAAACATGAAGTAGACATAAGGGGAATGTAAAGTAATAGCTATTTTTTGAGTTATTACTATCTATTATAAAAGTAAAGAAATTGAAATTTGGAAAAAAAAAATTATAAATAAAAGGGACATTTTTGGATTCAATTTTACCACTGTCAGGAAGTACAATATGTGTCGAGAAAACAATCTCAGAACAGCCTGGAAGTAAAAGCGTTTTAAAGGTATTACCACATTAAGTGACTCATGTCAGATTTGCAAAATATGGCCTGGCAGAATGGTGAAAAATGGCCAGGTCCATAAGAGGTTAAAGAAATACTTGGAAAACATTACATACAACGCTACAAAACATACAGAGTAATAGTGACGTCTCCTCTGATGTAGATCTTCTCTGTCCTCATATTTTCCATTCTGACCAGACCGCCATGATGATTTCTTTCAGCCGTCTCTTCTCCCTGCACAGTTTGACAAACAGACATCTTATTTTTTTACTTTCCCATCTTCCTCCCCACCTTCTGAACACCCCATCCTACCACCCCCAATACTGTGCCCGCTGTGCTTCACAATACTATACTGCTGAAACAGTTCCCCTGAAAATACTAGTACCACACAGATAGTGCCCCTTCAATAATTATTGGCACACAGTGCTCTAAAAATAACGGCACCCAGAAATAGTGCCCCTGACACTGATAGTGTAATCATGAAATCCCCAAAAATAATTTTGCTAAGCTGATACTGTGCCAGGGTGCCTCCACGGTAATAGGGCTCCCCAATGTCCCACCAATAGTAATAATTATCTGCCAGAGTGGATTGTGTTAACTGTGCCACTAATGGTAATAATGCCCTTATTGTGCCCATACTAGTGATCATGTTGCCTGTAGTCCATCAGTATTAATACTTCTTCTTATAATGTTTGTCAGTAGAAAAATATCCCTTAATGTGTGCTGTACAACAACTTCCCTCTTATAATGTACATCAGTCCAAATACCCCCTTATAATGTGAGCCAGTGCAAAAATATCCCCTTATATTGTGCACCAGTATAAAAAAAATACCCCCTAATCAGACCTTATCAGATCTCAGATCAGACCCCCGTCTCAGATCCTCAGATCAGTCCCCATATCAAACCTCAGATAAGAGCCTCTCCATCAGACCTTCATGTTAGAATCCCCATACCAGACTTCAGATCAAACCCATTTTAGACCTCTGTGTCAGACCCCAGTTTTAAACCTCGGACCTCCATTAGGCCTCCATGTCAGACTACCCCATATTAGATGTCAGACCCTTACCCAAGCAGGGAGAGGTGAATGCTGAGATCGCTTTATAAGATGCACTACGTGGGGCATCTGTGACTGCTGCGACCCCTATAGCTATGCCACTGGTCCCACCTTCCTTAGGTCTGTAGGCATTGCCTGTTTACTGTGGAACATAGCTGCTTTCAGTCTTTGAAAAAATTTTTACTATTCAACATCAAACTTGTAGATTTTATAAACTTTTGAACTTTTATTGGATTCTGTGGGAAAAAAAAAGAAAATTGAACAAAGCAGAGCAGATTAAGTGGTGTATGCAGTTAGGCACTGTGCAAGTGCTGATGGTACGGGAATATGTGCAATGAAGTTCAGTTATTTGATCAGTTATTTCTGTCAAAACCAGTAGTAAAGCCTACTCAGATATAAGGTATAATGGAAAAATTTGTAGCTGTTCTGAGCTTGTGACCCACACCTGGTTTTGGCTCCCAATACATTAATGGAAATAATTGACCAAATAACTGAAGGGTGATCTTGCCCTAAGTAGTAAACTATAGTAGATGATTCACTATCAAAACATAACTACATAGGACAAAGGAGCAGAAAAAAAATAAAAAAAGGGATTGGGAGTGGAAAATCATTGGGTGTTGGTGCTCTGGAAGCTATGGGGAGACACAATATACTGTATTTGGGGGGAATTTATTGATACGGTTTTCTAATGATGGATGGTCATTTCCCTTTACTGTAGTTGAGTGGCTGTTGCCATAATGTTGATTTCACATATACATTTTTGAACTGTTAATTGAAAACCATTCTAGGCAACTATCTCATGAAGCTGACTGAGAGAATGCCATGATTGGGTTATTGGCTTCTTCGCAGGGCCTCATAATCCCCCCTTTGATGTTCGCCATTCGCCACCCACCCAACCATCCCGGAATAACACACAGAGCCACTGATCGGATTAAATCGGCCACAGCAGCAGCGTTTAATAATAAATCAACTATACATAACATATATATAAACATTAACCGTAACATTGACCCTGACGAGGGAGGTCGTAGAAGCCCCAAAAACCTTACACCTTCCTAAAACCAGATCCAGCAATTCCATCTTGCCTCCAGCCACAAAGCTCCAGCTCGAAGACACCATCCGATGGAAGCCTCTCCACACCAACTAAATGACTCCAATAGAAGAAGAAAGGTCCAGCTTCCCATCGATCATTAAAAAGCTTTATTCACATATTGCAGTACAAATAAAAGTAAAACAGCGGGCAGAAACGTCTACCGGTTTCGGATCCAAATATAGCGATCCTTCCTCATGACAAGGAATTTTTTATTTATTTTTTTATTTTATTTGTGGTATGGTCTGAGATAAGAGACGAAGGGAGAAGGAGAAGGCCAGCCTAGACTCCCCCATAACCTATCTGGCTGGAGTGTGCCCGGAGCCAGGAGCGGGGTAAGGCCTGGATAAGTGGGCCACCCAATGGAGTTGAAGTGAGAAAAAAAAAAAAAAAAAGGGGGGAAAGGGAGGGTGGGGCACGTGAAGACCGCCTCCCCATAGAGAGATTGCCCGGGGTTATATGGCAGCAGCCCCTCCCACAAATACAGGCTGTAACCAGCCTTTAATACTTGTGGTATGGTCTGAGATAATGAAGCAAAAATACATGGGGTGACAGCACCATTGTAGGTAAATACCCAAAGTCCATATAGTGGCGGTGCCTGCGATGTTAGGACCTGACCATTGGTCCCCAATACGATACCAAACAAGAAAGGATCGCGGCACTCCTTCGTCTGTAGAAAATGTTCTTTTTCCACCTTAAAGTGCGACGTTTCGACTTTAATCAAGTCTTTATCAAGGCTTGATAAAGACTTGATTAAAGTCGAAGCGTCGCACTGAGGTGGAATAAAGAACATTTTCTCAGGCGAAGAAGTGCCGCGATCCTTCTTGTTTGGTATGGTCTGAATAAGAGACGAAGGGGAGAAGGAGAAGGCCAGCCTAGACTCCCCATAACCTATCTGGCTGGAGTGTGCCCGGAGCCAGGAGCGGGGTAAGGCCTGGATAAGTGGGCAAAAATGGACTTCACAACCTGCTAGGTGCAAGGGACTTAATGGTGCGAATCATGGTAACTCATGGAGCTACCGGTCAGAACGCCTTGGAATCTTGACCTGAGGATCGTGGATGTACCTGAATCAACCTGACGACTTCCTTCGCCCCAGCCCGTGCATAATTCGCACTAGCACTTGGAGCCAGGAGGCTGGAGAGGCCACTCCTATGAGGAAGGAATGACTGGTGGCGAAATCAGGATGGTGCCCTGACCCTGCTGCTGATGGGTGGTTACGGGAAATGGGTGAAGGGAAACGAAGACCTGTCCCGCAGTGGTAGCGGCGGTCGTCTGAACTATAAACAGGCGCACCTTGGAGAGATTTCTGAGCTCCTTACTGGGCACCTGCTGAATGACGGAGGACTTTACCCTTCCTGACAGGCTTAGAGGGCAGAAGGAGCAGGGAAGGTAATGCCGTGCCGGACAAGGTGTCGCTGCGAAAGGTAGAGCGTGAACGCGTGCTGAAGGGAATTCCCGGCCTGAGAAACCCATAAAATCCTGAATACATGTCAGCCTTGATGAAAATGCTAGTTAGGCGCCCAAAATGGAGCACCATCTAGGGCCAGGGACAGTTCCTGACACGGATTGCTCGACATAGGCTACCTACGCACTGCACTGATCCATGAACAAGATGGGAGGTGCGAGACTGGGAGCGTGCTGAAGAAATAATTCTTAAGTCCTACCTGAACCGGCTGACCCGGGACCTGGAAATGGCACTTACCATAAGGGCATACCACCCCAACAGTGGGGCGACTGAATGTCGCAACTGTTTCTTAACCTACCTGGAAACTTGGAACAAACAAGAATGGTGGAAAGGAAATGATCGTAGGAACCTATGAAAACCCGCGTTTGGCCTAGTGTGTGAAACAACTGGCAGCCAAGAATTGAACTAAAATACACTGAGACCTGAAAAACAAGAAGTAACGGGAACAGGATGGAGCCTGAAGAATCAGGTGGACAAATAGATGCTTTAATGAGCATGCCAAGAAGAGTGGGGAAGGTAATTAGCGTCGTGCGAATCGAAAGCTGCCCAAGGACGTGCCTGAACACGAAGACCAGTGATGACCGGGTGAGGACAACAGAATAGTCTGGAATTGATTGATGCAGGACAAGAGACAAGACTGGCGACAAAGATGGCCTGAGTAATCCAGGCTACTATGCAAGAATGAGACATGACCAGAGTGTTCCAGGAACAAGCGTCACCCTACGCAAAGGATGACCCGAATGAAACGGGCAATTGTACATGACTGATGGGTGACCTGAGCGAATTGGAAACCAGCGTGACACCGCATGTAGAATAACCTGAGCAATTCAGGCAATTATGCATGTATGACACATGACCAGGTATACGTGAATGAAACATGAACTGACCGGTTCAGGAACTTACGTTACATCGCATGAAGAATGACCTGAAAAAATTCAGTCAATAATACATGAACGATACATGACTTGAGTGATTCAGGACCCAACTTACCCTGCATGAAGCTTCGAGCCGGACCTGGAGGATACAGCAGTAAGACCAAGCCACTACCTGGATTGGATTCGAAACATATTGTGAACCAGGATGACCACTCCAACTAACATTGAACCTGAACTGGAAACGAAAAGAGATAGACAAACCGAGCATAGGGGATTCAATTATGTCTAAAATTGCAAGAGTGCCCCAAGTGAGAAAACTGAATCGTGTGAGAATTGAAGTTGCCAACGAGTGCCCGGTCACCTGAAGGAGAGTGCATCGGGACCGGTAGAGACCGCGTGACGACAACCGTAAATCTGAGAGGTTTCAGAATGACCCCGAATGGGCTGAAAGACGAATGATTTATTGGTGGGGTGAAAAACAAGCTGAGCGATTCAGGAAGTAACGTTATACTATGTGAAACAGGACCTGATCTAGCCAATTATACATGAAGAACATGGCCCGAGCAATTCGGGGGAACTATATGCGAATTATACATGGCCTGAGTGAATCAGGCACTAGGTGATCCAAGGCGAACAGGCCTGAATGAGACATGACCTGAGTGATTTGCAACTATATGTGTATGCAACATGACCTGAGGAATTCAGGCAACTATAAAGGAATGATACAACACCTGAACAAGTCAGGCAGCTATTCAGAAAGAAACAGACCTGAGCAGTTCGGACAACCAACCATACACACATGATACCTGACCGGGGTAATTCAGGCAACTCAATATGTATGGAGCATGACCTGAGCGATTCGGGCAATAATGTACGACTGATACATGACCTGAGCGATTGAGGTACCTATGCAGAATAAAACATGACCTGAACGATTCAAGCAACTACACAAGAAAAGTACATGACCTGAGCAATCCAGGTACCTATGCAGAACGAAAACATGACCTGAACGAATCAGGCAACTACCCAAGAATAGTGCATAACCGGTTCAGGCAACTGAATATGTATGATGTATGACCCGAGGCATTCGGGCGACGATACATGTATGACACATGACCTGAGGGATTCAGGCAACTATACAGCATGAAACGTGAGCCGAGCAATTCAGGCAAATGCGCATGCATGATACACGACCTGAGCAATTCAGGCTGCAATATAAGCATGATACATTGCCTGAATGATCCAGTCCATGAAATATGTGTGATACATGACCTGAGCGATTCAGGCATCCATACGGAATGAACCATAACTTGAACGATTCAGGCAACTATACCAGGCTAATACATGGCCTGAGCGATTCAGGCAACTGAATATGTATGATACATGACCTGAGCGATTCAGGCATCCATACAGAATGGACCATGACTTGAACGATTTAAGCAACTATACAAGGCTAATACATCACCTGAGCGGTTCAGGCAACTGAATATGAATGATACACGACCTGAGCGATTCAGGCAACAATATATGAATGATAGGTGGCCTGAGCGATTCAGTCAGCTCTGCAGAATGCAATGCGACCCGAGTGATCCAGGCAGCTATGCATGTATGATACATGACCCGACCGTTCGGGCAACATACATGTATGATACATGGCCTGAGCAATTCGGGCAACTGTACATGGATGGAATGTTGCCTGAGCGATTCAGGCAATTATGCACGTGTGATATACGACCTGAGCGATTCAGGCCATGAAATATGTAAGATACACGACCTGAGCGATTTAGGCATCTATACAGAAAGAGCCATCACCTGAACAATTCAGGCAACGATACAAGGTTGGTACATGACCTGAGCGATTCAGGAAACTGAATATGTATGATGCATGACGTGAGGCGACTAAGCAGGATGAAATTAGACCCGAGCGGTTCAGGCAAATATACATACATTATGCACGACCCAAGCGATTCAGGTAACCATGAGAATGATGGATGACCTGAGCACCTCAGGTAGCCGAACATGCATGATACATAACCCGAGTGATTCAGGCAACTGTATGTGTATGGTACGTGACCTGAGCAATTCAGGCAATTATGCGGGATGAAATGTGACCTGAGCGATTCAGGCAACTATGCATGTATGATTCGGGCAACTATGCAGGAAAAACATGACCTGAGTGATTCAGGCATCTATATAGAATGATACGTTCCCCGAGTGATTCAGGTGGTGACACATGTATGATACATGACCTGAGCGGTTCAGGCGAACGCACATGAATGGTGCGTGACCTGAGCGGTGCAGCAATTATGTATGTATGATACATGACCCGGGCAACTCAGGCAATGAAGCATGTATGACACATGACCTGAGCGATTCAGGCAACAAGCATGTATGATACATGACCTGGGCGTTTCAGGCCACGAAGTATGTAATGGTACATAACCTGGGCGATTCAGTCATCTATGTAGTATGATTTGTGCCCCGAGCGATTCAGGCCACAACACATGTATGATACATGACCTGAGCGGCTCAGGCAACTAAGCATGTATGATTCAGGCAACTATATAGGTGGGACACCTGACCTGAGCGATTCAGGCCACATCATATGTATAATACAAAACCTGAGTAATTCAAGCACCTATGTATATAAATATGTCTGGTACATGAATTAAGCGATACGGGCAACAATACACGTGTGTGTAACATGACCTGAGCGATTCCGTAACTATGCTAATATGATACATGACCTGCAACTGCACATAAATGAATACATTACCTGAGCGATTCGGGGACCCAAGTTGTTCCGGAAAAAGACCACCTGAGCGATTCAGACCACTGCACATGAAAGAAACTTTACCACAAAATTAGTTTTAAACCCTTCCACAGCCAGGCGTTGAGCTAGAAAACCCTGTGCACACACCCCATTAATGGAACATGGACAGGGCTGAAGCAAAACAGAGGTCGATATGTGAGACAGAGCTGAGGTTGTTACCTGTAGCGGAGCTGGCCCGGCTGCCCCAATTGCGCAGCGAGCTTGCCTGAGTGCACACAGAACTGCACTGGAAGGTGCGTGCTGCATGTCTCTGACAAGCTCGACTACGCTAGATATGGATCACGTGACCATGACAGCTCAGTTGGACTAGGAAAGGAAAACTGAAGAGTCCCCCTCCCACGTGTGGCGGTGACAGTCCCGGAAGCAGAGCCTGTACTGCATGCAAGTCTTCTGGAGGAAAATAATGCCTCCCCCAATACCGCTCCTTATCATCTAGAGGGAACAGAGGGGAGAAATCTTATTAAAGATAAGCAATCAAAGCATTACTAAACCCCACTGGCAGCAACGGCATGAGTCAATCATTAGGGGACCGCATACCGTGGCAAGCAGCTTGACCAAAACAACGTACCGGATGCTGATGATGAGGGCATAGCGCCAGTTGAGTAGTCAGAGGAGCGCCGACCCCCATGGCGGGCCGATGTGCAGGCAACCTATGCTAGCTACTGAGGCGGACCAGCTGGAGGGGTCCCTGTTATCACTGACCCCTACCTCCGAGGCAGCAGACGCGCCCGCCGCGGGAGCGGTGGACATGCGCCAAGGTGGATGTGTGCCGGGCCTAACCGGCCAGAGCAGGTAGGAGATTGCCTCGGGGACCCGTGCGTGGACCCTGCCCCCGGCCGAGCGCCGGTGCCGGGTTGCAGAAACATGGCCTGTGGGAACATGCTGGGAAACACCCACCACAGACGTCATCAGGGTGCAGGAATCTGACTTAGCGGGAGATGGCTGTGCACGAGCCCCCATCCTGCACTGAACTCGAGCAAGCCGCGGCTGAGCGTTGGCGGATGTCCTCCCGCAGCCAGCTGGCTGAAGGGCGACGTCTAGGAGCAGAGGGGGGAGAGTGCCCCGATTATGACTCGTGCCGGCAGGGCGGTCAGTGTCGCTGCGCCCCGGCCAGATGCCGATGAGGACGCGACTTACCACTCACGGTGCACTGCGGACGGGGGTGGAAGCCGAGAAACCAGGGGGTGACATCACTCTTGACCAGAGCCTCCGCTGCACGTGAAGATCGTCCTCAGCGCTGACGTCATCAGGGGGCGGGGATCCCGACTTACCCATGTGCTGCAATTCCGGTGTTGGGGCCCACGCCGGGCGCCGCGCCAGCAACGAGCGGCTGCAGGGACCCGATGTTGAAGCACAGCTTCTTGAGGTCAGTGGCTTAGAAGCATAGGACCGCGATCCATGCCAGGCAGGGAGGCCAACGTTGCTGTGTTCCGGATGAGGATGCCACTCACTACTTGCGGCCGTGCTGTGGCAGAAGCCGGGAACCAGGAAGTGACGTCAGGCCTGACCAGAGGATCTGCTGCACGTGAAGACCGACTCCCCATAGAGAGATTGCCCGGGGTTATATGGCAGCAGCCCCTCCCACAAATACAGGCTGTAACCAGCCTTTAATACTTGTACCGCAATATGTGGTATAAAGCTTTTAATGATCGATGGGAAGCTGGTCCTTTCTTCTTCTATTGGATTCCTGTGGGCGCCCGTTGGTTCCTCGGCGTGGTCACGTGCCTCCCGGCTGAGTGAGCTCACCCCCATCTCGCGCTTTCTACTCAACTAAATGACTCCACTCTGAGAGTCCAGCCCCCACAAAAGAGGCCCTCCCATTTCCACTACAGTGCAATAACACCAGCTTCTATGACCTCCCACCACCAACACACGCAGTTGTGACCTTCACTCTCAAGCGTAGCGGTCCTCCACAACCAAAACGCCTCTCAATACTCCCCTTGCACACCAAGGACCACAAGTCGATCCCCACGGCGCTCAAATGAACGCCTCCAAACCTCCCAGTACCGGATTCCAAATCCGGATACCTGACCGACACCGCCCGTTCCTGGCCACAAACTTACAGATGCCCTATTCACCTTAATCCTCGCCTTGTTCAGGCGATTCACCGAGCGCGCCTTCCGCCAATGCCTCACAGCGGCACTATATCCGACCAGATTGTGATTAATTCCAGGAATCATGGACCATAAGCGCAAGAGATCGAACTTAATGTCCTTGATCAAATCCCTTAAATGATCCTAACATGAAGTAGACATAAGGGAATGTAAAGTAATAGCTATTCTTTGAGGTATATACTATCTATTATAAAAGTGAAATGAAAGATTAAATTTTGGTAAAATTTTGGTAATTGGTATTTTTACTAAATAAAAGGGACATTTTGGACTCAATTTTACCACTGTCAGGAAGTACAATATGTGTCGAGAAAACAATCTCAGAACAGCCTGGATAAGTAAAAGCGTTTTAAAGGTATTACCACATTAAGTGACTCATGTCAGATTTGCAAAAATATGGCCTGGGCAGAATGGTGAAAAATGGCCAGGTCCATAAGAGAGTTAAAGAAATACTTGGAAAACATTACATACAACGCTACAAAACATACAGAGTAATAGTGACGTCTCCTCTGATGTAGATCTTCTCTGTCCTCATATTTTCCATTCTGACCAGACCGCCATGATGATTTCTTTCAGCCGTCTCTTCTCCCTGCACAGTTTGACAAACAGACATCTTATTTTTACTTTCCCATCTTCCTCCCACCTTCTGAACACCCCATCCTACCACCCCCAATACTGTGCCCGCTGTGCTTCACAATACTATACTGCTGAAACAGTTCCCCTGAAAATACTAGTACCACACAGATAGTGCCCCTTCAATAATTATTGGCACACAGTGCTCTAAAAATAACGGCACCCAGAAATAGTGCCCCTGACACTGATAGTGTAATCATGAAATCCCCAAAAATAATTTTGCTAAGCTGATACTGTGCCAGGGTGCCTCCACGGTAATAGGGCTCCCAATGTCCCACCAATAGTAATAATTATCTGCCAGAGTGGATTGTGTTAACTGTGCCACTAATAGTAATAATGCCCTTATTGTGCCCATACTAGTGATCATGTTGCCTGTAGTCCATCAGTATTAATACTTCTTCTTATAATGTTTGTCAGTAGAAAAATATCCCTTAATGTGTGCTGTACAACAACTTCCCTCTGATAATGTACATCAGTCCAAATACCCCTTATAATGTGAGCCAGTGCAAAAATATCCCCTTATATTGTGCACCAGTATAAAAAAAAATACCCCTAATCAGACCTATCAGATCTCAGATCAGACCCCGTCTCAGATCCTCAGATCAGTCCCCATATCAAACCTCAGATAAGAGCCTCTCCATCAGACCTTCATGTTAGAATCCCCATACCAGACTTCAGATCAAACCCATTTTAGACCTCTGTGTCAGACCCCAGTTTTAAACCTCGGACCTCCATTAGGCCTCCATGTCAGACTACCCCATATTAGATGTCAGACCCTTACCCAAGCAGGGAGAGGTGAATGCTGAGATAAGCTTTATAAGATGCACTCGTGGGGCATCTGTGACTGCCTGCGACCCCTATAGCTATGCCACTGGTCCCACCTTCCCTTAGGTCTGTAGGCATTGCCTGTTTACTGTGGAACATAGCTGCTTTCAGTCTTTGAAAAAATTTTTACTATTCAACATCAAACTTGTAGATTTTATAAACTTTTGAACTTTTATTGGATTCTGTGGGAAAAAAAAAGCAAATTGAACAAAGCAGAGCAGATTAAGTGGTGTATGCAGTTAGGCACTGTGCAAGTGCTGATGGTACTGGAATATGTGCAATGAAGTTCAGTTATTTGATCAGTTATTTCTGTCAAAACCAGTAGTAAAGCCTACTCAGATATAGGTATAATGGAAAAATTTGTAGCTGTTCTGAGCTTGTGACCACACCTGGTTTGGCTCCCAATACATTAATGGAAATAATTGACCAAATAACTGAAGGGTGATCTTGCCCTAAGTAGTAAACCATAGTAGATGATTCACTATCAAAACATAACTACATAGGACAAAGGAGCAGAAAAAAATTAAAAAAAGGGATTGGGAGTGGAAAATCATTGGGTGTTGGTGCTCTGGAAGCTATGGGGAGACACAATATACTGTATATGGGGGAATTTATTGATCTGGTTTGCTAATGATGGATGGTCATTTCCCTTTACTGTAGTTGAGTGGCTGTTTGCCATAATGTTGATTTCACATATACATTTTGAACTGTTAATTGAAAACCATTCTAGGCAGCTATCTCATGAAGCTGACTGAGAGAATGCCATGATTGGGTTATTGGCTTCTTCGCAGGGCCTCATAATCCCCTTTGATGTTCGCCATTCGCCACCCACCCAACCATCCGGAATAACACACAGAGCCACTGATCGGATTAAGTCGATCACAGCAGCAGCGTTTAATAATAAATCAACTATACATAACATATATATAAACATTAACCGTAACATTGACCCTGACGAGGAGGTCGTAGAAGCCCCAAAAACCTTACACCTTCCTAAAACCAGATCCAGCAATTCCATCTTGCCTCCAGCCACAAAGCTCCAGCTCGAAGACACCATCCGATGGAAGCCTCTCCACACCAACTAAATGACTCCAATAGAAGAAGAAAGGTCCAGCTTCCCATCGATCATTAAAAAGCTTTATTCACATATTGCAGTACAAATAAAAAGTAAAACAGCGGGCAGAAACGTCTACCGGTTTTAGGATCCAAATATGAGCGATCCTTCCTCATGACAAAGGAATTTTTATTTATTTTTTTATTTTATTTGTGGTATGGTCTGAGATAAGAGACGAAGGGAGAAGGAGAAGGCCAGCCTAGACTCCCCCATAACCTATCTGGCTGGAGTGTGCCCGGAGCCAGGAGCAGGGTAAGGCCTGGATAAGTGGGCCACCCAATGGAGTTGAAGTGAGAAGAAAAAAAAAGGGGGAAAGGGAGGGTGGGGCACGTGAAGACCGCCTCCCCATAGAGAGTTGCCCGGGGTTATATGGCAGCAGCCCCTCCCACAAATACAGGCTGTAACCAGCCTTTAATGCTTGTGGTATGGTCTGAGATAAGAGACGAAGGGAGAAGGAGAAGGCCAGCCTAGACTCCCCCATAACCTATCTGGCTGGAGTGTGCCCGGAGCCAGGAGCGGGGTAAGGCCTGGATAAGTGGGCCACCCAATGGAGCTGAAGTGAGAGAAAAAAAAGGGGGGAAAGGGAGGGTGGGGCATGTGAAGACCGCCTCCCCATAGAGAGATTGCCCGGGGTTATATGGCAGCAGCCCCTCCCACAAATACAGGCTGTAACCAGCCTTTAATACTTGTGGTATGGTCTGAGATAAGAGACGAAGGGAGAAGGAGAAGGCCAGCTTAGACTCCCCCATAACCTATCTGGCTGGACTGTGCCCGGAGCCAGGAGCGGGGTAAGGCCTGGATAAGTGGGCAAAAATGGACTTCACAACCTGCTAGGTGCAAGGGACTTAATGGTGCGAATCATGGTAACTCATGGAGCTACCGGTCAGAACGCCTTGGAATCTTGACCTGAGGATCGTGGATGTACCTGAATCAACCTGACGACTTCCTTCGCCCCAGCCCGCGCATAATTCGCACTAGCACTTGGAGCCAGGAGGCTGGAGAGGCCACTCCTATGAGGAAGGAATGACTGGTGGCGAAATCAGGGTGGTGCCCTGACCCTGCTGTTGATGGGTGGTTACGGGAAATGGGTGAAGGGAAACAAAGACCTGTCCCGCAGTGGTAGCGGCGGTCGTCTGAACCATAAACTGGCGCACCTTGGAGAGATTTCTGAGCTCCTTACTGGGCACCTGCTGAATGACGGGAGGACTTTACCCTTCCTGACAGGCTTAGAGGGCAGAAGGAGCAGGGAAGGTAATGCCGTGCCGGACAAGGTGTCGCTTGCGAAAGGTAGAGCGTGAACGCGTGCTGAAGGGAATTCCCCGGCCTGAGAAACCCATAAAATCCTGAATACATGTCAGCCTTGATGAAAATGCTAGTTAGGCGCCCAAAATGGAGCACCATCTAGGGCCAGGGACAGTTCCTGACACGGATTGCTCGACATAGGCTACCTACGCACTGCACTGATCCATGAACAAGATGGGAGGTGCGAGACTGGGAGCGTGCTGAAGAAATAATTCTTAAGTCCTACCTGAACCGGCTGACCCGGGACCTGGAAATGGCACTTACCATAAGGGCATACCACCCCAACAGTGGAGCGACTGAATGTCGCAACTGTTTCTTAACCTACCTGGAAACTTGGAACAAACAAGAATGGTGGAAAGGAAATGATCGTAGGAACCTATGAAAACCCGCGTTTGGCCTAGCGTGTGAAACAACTGGCAGCCAAGAATTGAACTAAAATACACTGAGACTTGAAAAACAAGAAGTAACGGGAACAGGATGGAGCCTGAAGAATCAGGTGGACAAATAGATGCTTGAGCATGCCAAGAAGAGTGGGGAAGGTAATTAGCGTCGTGCGAATCGAAAGCTGCCCAAGGACGTGCCTGAACACGAAGACCAGTGATGACCGGGTGAGGACAACAGAATAGTCTGGAATTGATTGATGCAGGACATGAGACAAGACTGGCGACAAAGATGGCCTGAGTAATCCAGGCTACTATGCAAGAATGAGACATGACCAGAGTATTCCAGGAACAAGCGTCACCCTACGCAAAGGATGACCCGAATGAAACGGGCAATTGTACATGACTGATGGGTGACCTGAGCGAATTGAAAACCAGCGTGACACCGCATGTAGAATAACCTGAGCAATTCAGGCAATTATGCATGAATGACACATGACCAGGTATACGTGAATGAAACATGAACTGAGCGGTTCAGGAACTTACGTTACATCGCATGAAGAATGACCTGAAAAAATTCAGTCAATAATACATGAACGATACATGACTTGAGTGATTCAGGACCCAACTTACCCTGCATGAAGCTGCGAGCCAGACCTGGAGGATACAGCAGTAAGACCAAGCCACTACCTGGATTGGATTCGAAACATATTGTGAACCCGAAACAGGATGACCACTCCCACTAACATTGAACCTGAACTGGAAACGAAAAGAGATAGACAAACCGAGCATAGGGGATTCAATTATGTCTAAAATTGCAAGAGTGCCCCAAGTGAGAAAACTGAATCGTGTGAGAATTGAAGTTGCCAACGAGTGCCCGGTCACCTGAAGGAGAGTGCACCGGGACCGGTAGAGACCGCGTGACGACAACTGTAAATCTGAGAGGTTTCAGAATGACCCCGAATGGGCTGAAAGACGAATGATTTATTGGTGGGGTGAAAAACAAGCCGAGCGATTCAGGAAGTAACGTTATACTACGTGAAACAGGACCTGATCTAGCCAATTATACATGAAGAAACATGGCCCGAGCAATTCGGGGAACTATATGCGAACTATACATGGCCTGAGTGAATCAGGCACTAGGTGATCCAAGGCGAACAGGCCTGAATGAGACATGACCTGAGTGATTTGCAACTATATGTGTATGCAACATGACCTGAGGAATTCAGGCAACTATAAAGGAATGATACAACACCTGAACAAGTCAGGCAGCTATTCAGAAAGAAACAGACCTGAGCAGTTCGGACAACCAACCATACACACATGATACCTGACCGGGGTAATTCAGGCAACTCAATATGTATGGAGCATGACCTGAGCGATTCGGGCAATAATGTACGACTGATACATGACCTGAGCGATTGAGGTACCTATGCAGAATAAAACATGACCTGAACGATTCAAGCAACTACACAAGAAAAGTACATGACCTGAGCAATCCAGGTACCTATGCAGAACGAAAACATGACCTGAACGAATCAGGCAACTACCCAAGAATAGTGCATAACCGGTTCAGGCAACTGAATATGTATGATGCATGACCTGAGGCATTCGGGCGACGATACATGTATGACACATTACCTGAGGGATTCAGGCAACTATACAGCATGAAACGTGAGCCGAGCAATTCAGGCAAATGTGCATGCATGATACACGACCTGAGCGATTCAGGCTGCAATATAAGCATGATACATTGCCTGAATGATCCAGTCCATGAAATATGTGTGATACATGACCTGAGCGATTCAGACATCCATACGGAATGAACCATAACTTGAACGATTCAGGCAACTATACCAGGCTAATACATGGCCTGAGCGATTCAGGCAACTGAATATGTATGATACATGACCTGAGCGATTCAGGCATCCATACAGAATGGACCATGACTTGAACGATTTAAGCAACTATACAAGGCTAATACATCACCTGAGCGGTTCAGGCAACTGAATATGAATGATACACGACCTGAGCGATTCAGGCAACAATATATGAATGATAGGTGGCCTGAGCGATTCAGTCAGCTCTGCAGAATGCAATGCGACCCGAGTGATCCAGGCAGCTATGCATGTATGATACATGACCCGACCGTTCGGGCAACATACATGTATGATACATGGCCTGAGCAATTCGGGCAACTGTACATGGATGGAATGTTGCCTGAGCGATTCAGGCAATTATGCACGTGTGATATACGACCTGAGCGATTCAGGCCATGAAATATGTAAGATACACGACCTGAGCGATTTAGGCATCTATACAGAAAGAGCCATCACCTGAACAATTCAGGCAACGATACAAGGTTGGTACATGACCTGAGCGATTCAGGAAACTGAATATGTATGATGCATGACGTGAGGCGACTAAGCAGGATGAAATTAGACCCGAGCGGTTCAGGCAAATATACATACATTATGCACGACCCAAGCGATTCAGGTAACCATGAGAATGATGGATGACCTGAGCACCTCAGGTAGCCGAACATGCATGATACATAACCCGAGTGATTCAGGCAACTGTATGTGTATGGTACGTGACCTGAGCAATTCAGGCAATTATGCGGGATGAAATGTGACCTGAGCGATTCAGGCAACTATGCATGTATGATTCGGGCAACTATGCAGGAAAAACATGACCTGAGCGATTCAGGCATCTATATAGAATGATACGTTCCCGAGTGATTCAGGTGGTGACACATGTATGATACATGACCTGAGCGGTTCAGGCGAACGCACATGAATGGTGCGTGACCTGAGCGGTGCAGCAATTATGTATGTATGATACATGACCCGGGCAACTCAGGCAATGAAGCATGTATGACACATGACCTGAGCGATTCAGGCAACAAGCATGTATGATACATGACCTGGGCGTTTCAGGCCACGAAGTATGTAATGGTACATAACCTGGGCGATTCAGTCATCTATGTAGTATGATTTGTGCCCCGAGCGATTCAGGCCACAACACATGTATGATACATGACCTGAGCGGCTCAGGCAACTAAGCATGTATGATACTGACCAGTGATTCAGACTATATAGGTGGGACACCTGACCTGAGCGATTCAGGCCACATCATATGTATAATACAAAACCTGAGTAATTCAAGCACCTATGTATATAAATATGTCTGGTACATGAATTAAGCGATACGGGCAACAATACACGTGTGTGTAACATGACCTGAGCGATTCCGTAACTATGCTAATATGATACATGACCTGCAACTGCACATAAATGAATACATTACCTGAGCGATTCGGGGACCCAAGTTGTTCCGGAAAAAGACCACCTGAGCGATTCAGACCACTGCACATGAAAGAAACTTTACCACAAAATTAGTTTTAAACCCTTCCACAGCCAGGCGTTGAGCTAGAAAACCCTGTGCACACACCCCATTAATGGAACATGGACAGGGCTGAAGCAAAACAGAGGTCGATATGTGAGACAGAGCTGAGGTTGTTACCTGTAGCGGAGCTGGCCCGGCTGCCCCAATTGCGCAGCGAGCTTGCCTGAGTGCACACAGAACTGCACTGGAAGGTGCGTGCTGCATGTCTCTGACAAGCTCGACTACGCTAGATATGGATCACGTGACCATGACAGCTCAGTTGGACTAGGAAAGGAAAACTGAAGAGTCCCCTCCCACGTGTGGCGGTGACAGTCCCGGAAGCAGAGCCTGTAGCTGACAATGCACTGCATGCAAGTCTTCTGGAGGAAAATAATGCCTCCCCAATACCGCTCCTTATCATCTAGAGGGAACAGAGGGAGAAATCTTATTAAAGATAAGCAATCAAAGCATTACTAAACCCCACTGGCAGCAACGGCATGAGTCAATCATTAGGGGACCGCATACCGTGGCAAGCAGCTTGACCAAAACAACGTACCGGATGCTGATGATGAGGGCATAGCGCCAGTTGAGTAGTCAGAGGAGCGCCGACCCCCATGGCGGGCCGATGTGCAGGCAACCTATGCTAGCTACCGAGGCGGACCAGCTGGAGGGGTCCCTGTTATCACTGACCCCTACCTCCGAGGCAGCAGACGCGCCCGCCGCGGGAGCGGTGGACATGCGCCAAGGTGGATGTGTGCCGGGCCTAACCGGCCAGAGCAGGTAGGAGATTGCCTCGGGGACCCGTGCGTGGACCCTGCCCCCGGCCGAGCGCCGGTGCCGGGTTGCAGAAACATGGCCTGTGGGAACATGCTGGGAAACACCCACCACAGACGTCATCAGGGTGCAGGAATCTGACTTAGCGGGAGATGGCTGTGCACGAGCCCCCATCCTGCACTGAACTCGAGCAAGCCGCGGCTGAGCGTTGGCGGATGTCCTCCCGCAGCCAGCTGGCTGAAGGGCGACGTCTAGGAGCAGAGGGGAGAGTGCCCGATTATGACTCGTGCCGACAGGGCGGTCAGTGTCGCTGCGCCCGGGCCAGATGCCGATGAGGACGCGACTTACCACTCACGGTGCACTGCGGACGGGGGTGGAAGCCGAGAAACCAGGGGTGACATCACTCTTGACCAGAGCCTCCGCTGCACGTGAAGATCGTCCTCAGCGCTGACATCATCAGGGGCGGGATCCCGACTTACCCATGTGCTGCAATTCCGGTGTTGGGGCCCACGCCGGGCGCCGCGCCAGCAACGAGCGGCTGCAGGGACCCGATGATGAAGCACAGCTTCTTGAGGTCAGTGGCTTGGAAGCATAGGACCGCGATCCATGCCAGGCAAGGAGGCCAACGTTGCTGTGTTCCGGATGAGGATGCCACTCACTACTTGCGGCCGTGCTGTGGCAGAAGCCGGGAACCAGGAAGTGACGTCAGGCCTGACCAGAGGATCTGCTGCACGTGAAGACCGCCTCCCCATAGAGAGATTGCCCGGGGTTATATGGCAGCAGCCCCTCACCAGTTGTAACCAGCCTTTAATACTTGTACCGCAATATGTGGTATAAAGCTTTTTAATGATCGATGGGAAGCTGGTCCTTTCTTCTTCTATTGGATTCCTGTGGACGCCGTTGGTTCCTCGGCGTGGTCACGTGCCTCCCGGCTGAGTGAGCTCACCCCATCTGCGCTTTCTACTCAACTAAATGACTCCACTCTGAGAGTCCAGCCCCCACAAAAGAGGCCCTCCCATTTCCACTACAGTGCAATAACACCAGCTTCTATGACCTCCCACCACCAACAACACGCAGTTTGACCTTCACCTCAAGCCTGTGCGGTCCTCCACAACCAAAACGCCCTCTCAATACCCCCTTGCACACCCAAGGACCACAAGTCGATCCCCACGGCGTTCAAATGAACGCCCTCCAAAACCCCCCAGTACCAGATTCCAAATCCGGATACCTGACCGACACCGCCCCGTTCCTGGCCACAAACTTACAGATGCCCTATTCACCTTAATCCTCGCCTTGTTCAGGCGATTCACCGAACGCGCCTTCCGCCAATGCCTACGCGGCACTATATCCGACCAGATTGTGATTAATTCCGGAATCATGGACCATAAACGCAAGAGATCGAACTTAATGTCCTTGATCAAATCCCTGCAAGGTCTCACCCCCAAGTCGTTACCCCCAACATCTAACACCAAGACGTCCGGAGCACGATCCAACCTAGCATAATGGTGCACTTCGCTCATAACACTACCCCACAACATACCTCTACGCCCGAGCCACCTTATGACCGCGACGTCCCACCCAAACCCCAACTGACGCCCATTTGGTCGCCCACGTCGGCCCACAGGGCCCCCCAAAACAAAGGAGGGCCCAATAATCCATACTAAACAAGCCTCTCTACCTGAAACACAAGAAAAGAATACAAGCACCATGTTAACAACCACATTACATTTCGCAACCCCCCCAAGCGCGCATACAACTTAAAACGATAAGACTCCCAATGCCCTATCCGCTCGTTCCCTAAACCTAACCTAGCTGCCTCCGTTGCTGTCCCAATCCGAAAGGAATGACCCATAAAATCCTTAGAGTCCATCCCCATTTCACGTAAAACAAAAATTGAAAACTGCCACAAACTGGTAGCGCTACAAAAATGACCCTTCCTCGCGGCGAAGAGGAGGCCCTTCGCCCGTAATGTTGACGCTAGTGATGAGCGAGCACCAACATGTTTGGGTGTTTTGGTACTCGGTCCAAACACATAGCGATATTCGTGCGCTTAGCCGAGCACCCAAGTATAATGGAAGTCAATGGAAGACAACCAGGCACCCTCTGCTCGAATGAGGGGAGGGTGCCTGGTCCATTGGAAAAGGTCAAAAAGTGACAGAAACACGACTGAAATGGATCTGAAACAGCATGGGCACAAGGTCGGGATGCATCTTGGACTTCAATGTCGCAGCTGGAAACCATATTGTCTCAGTTGTCCGCCACTTTTACATAGCAACAAAATCACGCCCCCGTAAAAAATTTTTTTAGAGATAAAGTTGTTAGGAAACATTCTTTCCTGGATATTCAATTGTATATACATGCTGCCAAAAATTACAAGGAAGAAGTACTCTGATACAGCCTGTATATCACATAAAGTAAGGCATCATTCACATGGTGCCACAATTGTTCAGGTACACTGCTACACTCATAAAGCCTATGCACTAAGTGAAAGGGCTGCGAAAAATTATAAGGAACCGACACTCCAATACACCCTTTATGACACATAAAGGAGGGCATCATACACACCCTTGAAAAATTATCATAAAACATTGCAGTGATGGGCTACAGGTTAGCAGACGGTACAAAGCATTGGAGGTGAGGGCCTGAAGACTAGCGAACACCATAAATCATTGCAGTGATGGCCTACAGGTGAGCAGACGGTATAAATCATTGAAGGTGAGGGCCTGAAGCCAAGAGAACCCCATAAAACAGTGCAGTGATGGGCTACAGAAGAGCAGACGGTATAAAGCATTGGAGGTGAGGGCCTGAAGCCTAGAGAACCCCATAAAACATTGCAGTAATGACCTACAGGTGAGTGGACGGTATAAAGCATTAGAGTTGAGGGCTAAAAGCCTAGCGAATCCCATAAATCATTGCAGTGATGGCCTACAGGTGAGTAGATGGTATAAAGCATTGGAGGTGAGGGCCTGAAGCATAGTGAACCCCATAAAATATTGCAGTGATGGACTATAGGTGAGCAGACCTTATAAATAGAGATGAGTGAACACCTGGATGTTCGGGTTCGAGAAGTTCGGCCGAACTTCCCGAAAATGTTCCGGTTCGGGATCCGAACTCGACCCGAACTTTATCCCGAAACCGAACCCCATTGAAGTCAAAGGGGACCTGAACTTTTGGGCACTAAAAAGGCTGTAAAATAGTCCAGGAAAGGGCTAGAGGGCTGCAAAAGGCAGCAAAATGTAGGTAAAAGCCCTGCAAACAAATGTGGATAGGGAAATGAATTAAAATAAAATAAATAAAAATTATCCAATATCAATTGGAGAGGTCGCATAGCAGAGAATCATGCGTCATATCACCCACCACTGGAGAAGGCCACTTTCAGTTATTTCGGCCCCGGCAACCAGACAGAGGAGAGAGGTCCCACAGCAAGGAATCATGCGTCATATCACCCACCACTGGAGAAGGCCACTTTCAGTTATTTCGGCCCAGCACCCAGACAGAGGAGAGAGGTCCCACAGCAAGGAATCTTGCGCCATTTCACCCACCACTAGAGAAGGCCACTTTCAGTTATTTAGGCCCCAGCACCCAGACAGAGGAGAGAGGTCCCACAGCAAGGAATAAGGCCTCATATCACCCACCACTGGAAAGGCCACTTTCAGTTATTACAGATCAGCACCCAGACCGAGGAGAGAGGTCCCACAGCAAGGAATCATGCGTCATATCACCCACCACTGGAGAAGACCACTTTCAGTTATTTAGGCCCCAGCACCCAGACAGAGGAGAGAGGTCCCACAGCAAGGAATCATGCGTCATATCACCCACCACTGGAGAAGGCCACTTTCAGTTATTTCGGCCCAGCACCCAGACCGAGGATACAGGTCCCACAGCAAGGAATCATGCGTCATATCACCCACCACTGGAGAAGACCACTTTCAGTTATTTAGGCCCCAGCACCCAGACAGAGGAGAGAGGTCCCACAGCAAGGAAGAAGGCGTCATATCACCCACTACTGGAGAAGGCAACTTTCAGTTATTTCGGCCCAGCACCCAGACAGAGGAGAGGTTCATTCAACTTTGGGTTGCACCGCAAGATCATGGTAAAGTTAAAAAAATGAGGATTCAATAAAGAAGTGCCCCGGAGTACAAGAATACATGGTTGAAGGGGAGGCAGTTATAAATGTCTATTCTGCACAAGGGAGGCACAGGTCCTGTGGGATCCATGCCTGGTTCATTTTAATGAACGTCAGCTTGTCCACGTTGGCTGTGGACAGGCGGCTGCGTTTGTCAGTAATGACACCCCCTGCCGTGCTGAATACACGTTCAGACAAAACGCTGGCCGCCGGGCAGGTCAGCACCTCCAAGGCATAAAATGCTAACTCTGGCCACGTGGACAATTTGGAGACCCAGAAGTTGAATGGGGCCGAACCATCAGTCAGTACGTGGAGGAGTGTGCAGACGTACTGTTCAACCATGTTAGTGAAATGCTGCCTCCTGCTAACACGTTCCGTATCAGGTGGTGGTGCAGTTAGCTGTGGCGTGGAGACAAAACTTTTCCACATTTCTGCCATGCTAACCCTGCCCTCAGAGGAGCTGGCCGTGACACAGCTGGCGTTGGCGACCTCTTGCTCCTCCTCTGCCTTCGCCTTGGGCTTCCACCTGTTCCGCTGTGACATTTGGGAATGCTCTCAGAGAGCGTCTACCAGCGTGCGCTTGTACTCGCGCATCTTCCTATCACGCTCCAGTGCAGGAAGTAAGGTGGGCACATTGTCTTTGTACCGGGGATCCAGCAGGGTGGCAACCCAGTAGTCCGCACACGTTAAAATGTGGGCAACTCTGCTGTCGTTGCGCAGGCACTGCAGCATGTAGTGGCTCATGTGTGCCAGGCTCCCCAGAGATAAGGACAAGCTGTCTTCTGTGGGAGGCGTATCATCATCGTCAACCTCCGTATCCCCCCAGCCATGCACCAGTGATGGGCCTGAGCTGTGTCGGGTGCCACCCCGCTGTGAACCTGCTTCATCCTCATCCTCCTCCACCTTCTCCTCGTCCTCCAGTAGTGGGCCCTGGCTGGCCACATTTGTACCTGGCCTCTGCTGTTTCAAAAAACCTCCCTCTGAGCCACTTCTAACAGACTGGCCTGAAAGTGCTAAAAATGACCATGGAGGCCCAATCATTGGTGGTGAAGTGGTGCTGTTCCGCAGTGCGACTGACGCATGTGTGCTGCAGCTGAAACTCCACTATGGCCTGCTGCTGCTCGCACAGTCTCTCCAGCATGTGCAAGGTGGAGTTCCACCTGGTGGGCACGTTGCATATGAGGCGGTGAGCGGGAAGGCCGAAGTTCCGCTGTAGCGCAGACAGACGAGCAGCGGCAGGATGTGAACGCCAGAAGCGCGCACAGACGGCCCGCACTTTATGCAGCAGCTCTGACATGTCGGGGTAGTTGTGAATGAACTTCTGCACCACCAAATTCAGCACATGCGCCAGGCAAGGGATGTGCGTCAAATCGGCTAGTCCCAGAGCTGCGACGAGATTTCGCCCATTATCGCAAACCACCAGGCTGGGCTTGAGGCCCACCGGCAGAAACAACTCGTCGGTTTGTTGTTCAATACCCCGCCACAACTCCTGCGCGGTGTGGGGCCTGTCCCCCAAACATATGAGTTTCAGAATGGCCTGCAGACGTTTACCCCGGGCTGTGCTGAAGTTGGTGGTGAAGGTGTGTGGCTGACTGGATGAGCTATCGGAAGCAGAGGAGGAGGAAGCCAGGTAGGAGGAGGAGGCTACAGGAGGCAAAGAATGATGCCCTGCGATCCTTGGAGGCGGAAGGACATGCGCCAAGGAACTCTCCGCCTGGGGCCCAGCCGCCACTACATTTACCCAGTGTGCAGTTAGGGAGATATAGCGTCTCTGGCCATGCTTACTGGTCCACGTATCTGTGGTTAGGTGGACCTTGCCACAGATGGTGTTGCGCAGTGCACACTTGATTTTATCGGATACTTGGGTGTGCAGGGAAGGCATGGCTGTCTTGGAGAAGTAGTGGCGGCTGGGAACAACATACTGTGGGACAGCCATGGACATCAGCTTTTAGAAGCTGTCTGTGTCCACCAGCCTGAATGACAGCACTTCAAAGGCCAGTAGTTTAGAAATGCTGGCATTCAGGCCCAGGGCTCGAGGGTGGCTAGGTGGGAATTTATGCTTTCTCTCCAAGGTTTGTGAGATGGAGAGCTGAACGCTGCCGTGTGACATGGTGGAGATGCTTGGTGACGCAGGTGGTGTTGTACCTGCTCAGGCCTTACCATGCTTAGAACGGCATTGGGCCCCACCAAATATCGCTGTAAATTCTGGCGGGTACTGGAACCTGAGGTAGTTGGTTCACTAGGACGTGTGGCTGTGGCAGAATGGCCACGTCCTCCCCCAGCACCAGCGGATACACTAACACCACCACGACCGCGTCTGTGTCCCTTACTAGATGTTTTCCTCATTGATACCGTTCACCAAGCACCACAATAAGAAAAAGAATATTTGGCCCAATGTATTGATTTCAAATTCAGGGCTTTTTTTACAGGCACCTAACACTATCTGCCTATTTATTTATGTAGCGTATTGCACTAATCCAGGCACAGCAGTAACCACTGATTGGGGAATATCTCTTTTAGGGCTAGTATTTAGGCCCTGGATGAAAGGTATCCTGTTTAAGTCCATGGACAGATTTAAACTAGGCCTGCAACAGCTGGAACACCAGATTCAGGGTATTGCTATTTTGGCAATTGAATTTCACCCCAGAACAAAACATATCCTTTGCAGGAAACTATGAAACTTGGCCAGCCACAGCTGAAACCACTTATTTATGGTATTGCTATTTTGGCAATTGAATTTCACCCCAGAACAAAATATACCCTGTTACGGACAGATTTAAACTAGGCCTGCAACAGCTGGAACACCAGATTCAGGGTATTGCCATTTTGGCAATTGAATTTCACCCCAGAACAAAATATATCCTTTGCAGGACACTATGAAACTTGGACAGCCACAGGTGAAACCACTGATTTATGGTATTGCTATTTTGGCAATTGAACTTCACCCCAGAACAAAATATATGTTTTGGCGGACACTATTATAGTTTGCCAGCCAGTGCTGGGACACCAGATTTAGGGGATTGCTATTTTGGCAGTTGAATTTTACCCCAGAACAAAATATACCCTGTTACGGACAGATTTAAACTAGGCCTGCAACAGCTGGAACACAGATTCAGGGTATTGCTATTTTGGCAATTGAATTTCACCCCAGAACAAAATATATAATTTGCAGGACACTATGAAACTTGGTCAGCCACAGCTGAAACCACTGATTTATGGTATTGCTATTTTGGCAAATGAACTTCACCCCAGAACAAAATATATGTTTTGGCGGACACTATTATAGTTTGCCAGCCAGTGCTGGGACACCAGATTTAGGGGATTGCTATTTTGGCAGTTGAATTTCACCCATTGAACAAAATATACCCTGTTACGGACAGATTTAAACTAGGCCTGCAACAGCTGGAACACCAGATTCAGGGTATTGCTATTTTGGCAATTGAATTTCACCCCAGAACAAAATATATAATTTGCAGGACACTATGAAACTTGGCCAGCCACAGCTGAAATCACTGATTTATGGTATTGCTATTTGCCTAGAGAATACCATAAACCATTGCAGAGATGGGGTACAGGTGAGCAGACGAGATAAAGCATTGGAGGTGAGGGTCTGAAGCTTATAGAATCCCATAAAACATTGCAGTGATGGGCTACAGGTGAGCAGACCTTATAAAGCATTGGAGGTGAAGTCCTGATGCCTAGCAAACCCCATAAAACATTGGAGTAATGGCCTACAGGTGAACAGACAGTATAAAGCAGGGATGCCCAACCTGCGGCCCTCCAGCTGTTGTAAAACTACAACTCCCACCATGCCCTGCTGTAGGCTGATAGCTGTAGGCTGTCCAGGCATGCTGGGAGTTGTAGTTTTGCAACATCTGGAGGGCCGCAAGTTGGGCATGCCTGGTATAAAGCATTGGAGGTGAGGACCTAAGGCCTAGAGAACCCCATAAAATATTGCAGTGATGGCCTACAAGTGAGCAGATGGTATAAAGCATTGGAGGTAGGGGCCTGAAGCCTAGTAAAACCCATAAAATATTGCAGTGATGGGCTTCAGATGAGCAGTTGGTATAAAGCATTGGAGGTGATGGCCTGAAGCCTAGCAAAACCAATAAATTATTGCAGTGATAGCCTACAGGTGAGCAGACGGTATAAAGCATTGGAGGTGAGGGCCTGAAGCCTAGAGAACCCCATAAATCATTGCAGTAATGGCATACAGGTGAGCTGATGGTATAAAGAATTGGAGGTGAGGGCCTGAAGCCTAGCGAACCCTATAAATCATTGCAGTGATTACCTACATGTGAGCACACCTTATAAACCATTGGAGGTGAGGGCCTGAAGCCTAGTGAACACCATAAAACATTGCAGAGATGGTCTACAGGTGAGCAGACGGTATAAAGCATTGGAGGTGAGGGCCTGGAGTCTAGCAAACCCCATAAATCATGGCAGTGATGGTCTACAGATGAGCAGGGGAAAAAATTGTAGCTCAGCTTTCCTCTCGTGGAGTGGAGAAGTCAGGGGTAGATTTGAGCGAACAACTGGATGTTCGGGTTCGAGAAGTTCGGCCGAACTTCCCGAAAATGTTCCGGTTCGGGATCCGAACTCGACCCGAAATTCATCCTGAACCCGAACCCCTTTGAAGTCAATGGGGACCCAAACTTTTGGGCACTAAAAAGGCTGTAAAATAGTCCAGGAAAGGGCTAGAGTGCTGCAAAAGGCAGCAAAATGTAGGTAAATCCCCTGCAAACAAATGTGGATAGGGAAATGAATTAAAATAACATAAAATAAACTAGAAAGTGTCGTTTCTGAAGAAACCACAGGATGTTGGCTTGGAATATGATTGGCTGTTTGTCGCTCCACCTACTTTTTTCACACCAATAACTTTCAACTTGTTGGAAGATAGTAAACTGTCTGATGGTCCAGAAAGCCCGACAGTCCAGCATGTGAGTAATCTTGAAAGTTACCTTAATGTATCGTTCCAATGTCCAAGAGCTGTGTATCTACACCTCGGTCCTCTTCATCCAATGGAGTCTTGTTGTGCAGTTACGTTATAAGTACTCAATACGCTTATTCCTACAAGAAAAACCCCACAGTGCAGGCAAGAATTTGGAACGCATGACCGTTTCGAAGAGAATGATTCACTGTCGCAACACAAGATAAAAATGTATTCTGGACCAACAGACTAAGAAAAATGCATTTAACAACATTTCTGTAGACCTTGAATCCATGCACACATGCTGTTAAAAAAAAAGAATTATGCCTACGGGTCTTTCCAAATGTTTTCATTTCTGCAATTGGTTCATTTTTCACACCAATAATTTTCAACTGGTTGGAAGATAGCAAACCGCCTGATGGTCCAGAAAGCCCGACAGTCCAGCATGTGAGTAATCTTGAAAGGTACCTTAATGTATCTTTCCAATGTTCAAGAGTTGTGTATCTGGGCCTCGGTCCTCTTCATCCAATGGAGTCTTGTTCTGTCATTAAGTTATAAGTACCCAATACGTTTATTCCTACAAGAAACAACTCATTTTTAACCACAGTGCAGAATTTGGAACGCAACACCGTTTAGAAGCGAATGATTCACCGTCGCAATACAAGACAAAAATTAATTCTGGACCATTAGACTAAGAAAAACTCATTTATCAACATGTACCGTATTTTCCGGCGTATAAGACGACTTTTTAACACCTAAAATTCTTCTTAAAAGTCGAGGGTCGTCTTATACGCCGGGTGTAAGGCAGCACAGGGAGAGGGAAGCAGTCCCTCCCTGCCCATGTGCTGCTGCTGCCACCAATGAGGAGAGAGGGGCGGAGGAGGAGGGGCGGGCGCACGGCACTTCAATGACAACGAACGTTTTAAACATTGCTGGCACCCGGCACCTCACATGTCTATGCGGCGCATTGCTTAAGCATAAGCAATGCGCCCCGCAGACATGTGATTTACCGGAAGAGGGAGAGCCCGGCGGCCACAGCACATACAGTAAGAGACTGGCCGGCCCTGTCTGGTGCTTTTTGACAGGGATCGGCCGGCAGATTTGCAGGGAGATGTTGATGGAAGCGCAGGAGCAGGCAGATGAAAGGCGGAGCAGGCTTCCTGCCACACATGCCTGCTCCACCTCTAAGTTTTCATACTGCCTGCTCCTGTGTAAGGAGGGCTGATGAGAGGCTGGGGGCTGATGAGAGACTAGGGGCTGTGAGAGACTAGAGGGGCTGATGAGAGGCTGGGAGCTGATGAGAGGCTGGGGGGCTGATGAGAGGCTGGGGGGCTGATGAGAGGCTGGGGTAGTCTTATACAGCGAGTATAGACCAAACATATATTTTAACTGGAAAAGTTTGGGGGTCGTCTTATACGCCCAGTCGTCTTATACGCCGGCAAATACGGTATGTAGACCTTGAATCCATGCACACATGCTGTTAAAAAAGAATCCTGCCTCCGGGACTTTCCAACTTTTTTCATTTCTGTAATTGGTGCATTTTTCAGACCAATAATTTTCAACTGGTTGGAACATAGCAAACCGCCTGATGGTCCAGAAAGCCCGACAATCTAGCATGTGAGTAATCTTGAAAGGTACCTTAACCTATCTTTCCAATGTCCAAGAGCTGTGTATCTGTGCCTCGGTCCTCTTCATCCAATGGGGTCTTGTTCTGCCATTAAGTTATAAGTACCCAATACGATTATTCCTACAAGAAACAACCCATTCTTGCCCACAGTGCAGGCAAGAATTTGGAACGCAACACCGTTTCGAAGCGAATGATTCACCGTCGCAACACAAGACAAAAATTAATTCTGGACCATCAGACTAAGAAAAATGCATTTAACAACATGTACCGTATTTTCCGGCGTATAAGACGACTTTTTAACACCTAAAATTCTTCTTATAAGTCGGGGGTCGTCTTATACGCCGGGTGTAAGGCAGCACAGGGAGAGGGAAGCAGTCCCTCCCTGCCCATGTGCTGCTGCTGCCACCAATGAGGGGAGAGGGGTGGAGGAGGAGGGGCGGGCGCACGGCACTCCAATGACAATCGAACGCTTTATACATTGCTGGCACCTGGCACCTCACATGTCTATGCGGCGCATTGCTTAAGCATAAGCAATGCGCCGCGCAGACATGTGATTTACCGGAAGAGGGAGAGCCCGGCGGCCACAGCACATACAGTAAGAGACCGGCCGGCCCTGTCTGGTGCTTTTTGACAGGGATCGGCCGGCAGATTTGCAGAGAGATGTTGATGGGAGCGCAGGAGCAGGCAGATGAGAGGCGGAGCAGGCTTCCTGCCACACATGCCTGCTCCACCTCTAAGTTTTCATACTGCCTGCTCCTGTGTAAGGAGGGCTGATGAGAGGCTGGGGGCTGATGAGAGACTAGGGGCTGTGAGAGACTAGAGGGGCTGATGAGAGGCTGGGGGCTGATGAGAGGCTGGGGGGCTGATGAGAGGCTGGTGGGCTGATGAGAGGCTGGGGTAGTCTTATACAGCGAGTATAGACCAAACATATATTTTAACTGGAAAAGTTTGGGGGTCGTCTTATACGCCCAGTTGTCTTATACGCCGGCAAATACGGTATGTAGACCTTGAATCCATGCTCACATGCTGTTAAAAAAGAATCCTGCCTCCGGGACTTTCCAACTTTTTTCATTTCTGTAATTGGTGCATTTTTCAGACCAATAATTTTTAACTGGTTGGAAGATAGCAAACCGCCCGATGGTCCAGAAAGCTCGACAATCTAGCATGTGAGTAATCTTGAAAGGTACCTTAATGTATCTTTCCAATGTCCAAGAGCTGTGTATCTGCGCCTCGGTCCTCTTCATCCAATGGAGTCTTGTTCTGCCATTAAGTTATAAGTACCCAATACGATTATTCCTACAAGAAACAACCCAATCTTGCCCACAGTGCAGGCAAGAATTTGGAACGCAACACCGTTTCGAAGCGAATGATTCACCGTCGCAACACAAGACAAAAATTAATTCTGGACCATCAGACTAAGAAAAATGCATTTAACAACATGTACCGTATTTTCCGGCGTATAAGACGACTTTTTAACACCTAAAATTCTTCTTATAAGTCGGGGGTCGTCTTATACGCCGGGTGTAAGGCAGCACAGGGAGAGGGAAGCAGTCCCTCCCTGCCCATGTGCTGCTGCTGCCACCAATGAGAAGAGAGGGGCGGAGGAGGAGGGGCGGGCGCACGGCACTCCAATGACAACGAACGTTTTATACATTGCTGGCACCCGGCACCTCACATGTCTATGCGGCGCATTGCTTAAGCATAAGCAATGCGCCGCGCAGACATGTGATTTACCGGAAGAGGGAGAGCCCGGCAGCCACAGCACATACAGTAAGAGACCGGCCGGCCCTGTCTGGTGCTTTGTGACAGGGATCGGCCGGCAGATTTGCAAGGAGATGTTGATGGGAGCGCAGGAGCAGGCAGATGAGAGGCGGAGCAGGCTTCCTGCCACACATGCCTGCTCCACCTCTAAGTTTTCATACTGCCTGCTCCTGTGTAAGGAGGGCTGATGAGAGGCTGGGGGCTGATGAGAGACTAGGGGCTGTGAGAGACTAGAGGGGTGGATGAGAGGCTGGGGGCTGATGAGAGGCTGGGGGGCTGATGAGAGGCTGGGGGGCTGATGGGAGGCTGGGATAGTCTTATACAGCGAGTATAGACCCAACATATATTTTAACTGGAAAAGTTTGGGGGTCGTCTTATATGCCCAGTCGTCTTATACGCCGGCAAATACGGTATGTAGACCTTGAATCCATGCACACATGCTGTTAAAAAAGAATCCTGCCTCCGGGACTTTCTAACTTTTTTCATTTCTATAATTGGTGCATTTTTCACACCAATAACTTTCAACTGGTTGGAAGATAGCAAACCGCCTGATGGTCCAGAAAGCCCGACAGTCCAGCATGTGAGTAATCTTGAAAGTCACCTTAATGTATCGTTCCAATGTCCAAGAGCTGTGTATCTACGCCTCGGTCCTCTTCATCCAATGGAGTCTTGTTCTGCCATTACGTTATAAGTACCCAATACGTTTATTCCTACAAGAAACATCCCATTCTTGCCCACAGTGCAGGCAAGAATTTTAAACGCAACACCGTTTCGAAGAGAATGATTCACCATCGCAACGCAAGACAAAAATTTATTCTGGACCATCAGACTAAGAAGGAGGTATTTAACAACATGTATGTAGTCCCTAAATCCATGCACACATGCTGTTAAAAAAAAGAATCCTACCTCCGGGACTTTCCAAATTTTTTCATTTCTGTAATTGGTGCATTTTTCACACCAATAACTTTCAACTGGTTGGAAGATAGGAAACCGCCTGATGGTCCAGAAAGCCACACAGTCTAGCAAGTGAGTAATCTTAAAAGTTACTTTAATGTATCTTTCCAATGTCCAAGAGCTGTGTATCTACATCTCGGTCCTCTTCATCCAATGGAGTCTTGTTCTGCCATTAAGTTATAAGTACCCAATCCGTTTAATCCTGCAAGAAATAACCCATTCTTTCCCACAGTGCAGAATTTAGAACGCAACACCATTTCGAAGCAAATGATTCACCAACGCAACACAAGACAAAAATTTATTCTGGACCATCAGACTAAGAAAAATGCATTTAACAACATGTATGTAGACCTTGAATCCATGCACACATGCTGTTAAAAAAGAATACTTCCCAACTTTTCCATCTTTGCAATTGGTGGATTTTTCACACCAATAACTTTCAACTGGTTGGAAGATAGCAAACCGCCTGATGGTCCAGAAAGCCCGATAGTCCAGCATGTGAGTAATCTTGAAAGTTACCTTAATGTATCGTTCCAATGTCCAAAAGCTGTGTATCTACACCACGGTCCTCTTCATCCAATGGAGTCTTGTTCTGCCGTTATGTTATAAGTACTCAATACGTTTATTCCTACAAGAAACAACCCATTCTTGCCCACAGTGCAGGCAAGAATTTGGAACGCAACACCGTTTCGAAGCGAATGATTCACCGTCGCAACACAAGACAAAAATGTATTCTGGACCAACAGACTAAGAAAAATGCATTTAACAACATGTATGTAGACCTTGAATCCATGCACACATGCTGTTAAAAAAGAATTCTACCTCCGGGTCTTTCCAAATTTTTTCATTTCTGTAATTGGTTCATTTTTCACACCAATAATTTTCAACTGGTTGGAAGATAGCAAACCGCCTGATGGTCCAGAAAGCCCGACAGTCTAGCATGTGAGTAATCTTGAAAGTTACCTTAATGTATCTTTCCAATGTCCAAGAGCTGTGTATCTGCGCCTCGGTCCTCTTCATCCAATGGAGTCTTGTTCTGTCATTAAGTTATAAGTACCCAATATGTTTAATCCTACAAGAAACAACCCATTCTTGCCCACAGTGCAGGCAAGAATTTGGAACGCAACACCGTTTCGAAGCAAATGATTCACCGTCGCAACACAAGACAAAAATTAATTCTGGACCATCAGACTAAGAAAAATGCATTTAACAACATGTATGTAGACCTTGAATCCATGCACACATGCTGTTAAAAAGAATCCTGCCTCAGGGTCTTTCCAACTTTTTCATCTCTGCAATTGGTGCATTTTTCACACCAATAACTTTCAACTGGTTGGAAGATAGAAAACTGCCTGATGGTCCAGAAAGCCCGACAGTCCAGCATGTGAGTAATCTTGAAAGTTACCTTAATGTATCGTTCAAATGTCCAAGAGCTGTGTATCTACATCTCGGTCCTCTTCATCCAATGGAGTCTTGTTCTGCCGTTACGTTATAAGTACCCAATACGTTTATTCCTACAAGAAACATCCCATTCTTGCCCACAGTGCAGCCAAGAATTTGGAACGCAAAACCGCTTCGAAGCGAATGATTCACCGTCGCAACACAAGACAAAAATGTATTCTGGACCAACAGACTAAGAAAAATGCATTTAACAACATGTATGTAGACCTTGAATCCATGCACACATGCTGTTAAAAAAGAATCCTGCCTCCGGGTCTTTCCAACTTTTTCATCTCTGCAATTGGTGCATTTTTCACACCAATAACTTTCAACTGGTTGGAAGATAGAAAACTGCCTGATGGTCCAGAAAGCCCGACAGTCCAGCATGTGAGTAATCTTGAAAGTTACCTTAATGTATCGTTCCTATGTCCAAGAGCTGTGTATCTACATCTCGGTCCTCTTCATCCAATGGAGTCTTGTTCTGCC
>CM065590.1:385076741-385124703 GCA_033119425.1 Bufotes viridis
ATATAAAGCAGCTTTCCGGGTCTAATGTGATTACTTATCATCTACGGTATATATTTGTTATATACAGTTGATATTCCACCAAAAGAGAAGGAAAAGATGGACCAAACGGAGGTAAATCAGATTATCATGGCTGATGACAAGGAGACAGAACTGGTGATGGACAATTTACTGCAACAGGAAATGCTAGCAGAATACCATCAGATTCATGACCTGATCCACAACATGGAAGAGCTTTACATCCAGTACTATGGTGGACAGGATAAAGAACAGCAATATGAAGCTAAAATGCTAGCAGAATACCAAGAGATTCATGACTTGATCCACAGGATGGAAGATCTGTATGTCCAGTATTATGGAGGACAGGATGGAGAACAACTGCAAAACGAGGATGGAAATAACAAGAAAGATGGAGGGAGAGACTGGAGAATGCACAGAGAGCCAAGAAAAGCCAAAAAATCCTGTTCTTAAACCACCTACAGAAATCATGGGCGAGGATTGCTGGGTTTAAATGGAAGAGGACAAGTCCCATCAAACAACAAAGTCCTTGTGAAATCCCAGGACCCAGTCATATCAGAGGTAGGAAATCATGAAGTATCTGGAAATGTTCATGGGAATAGTTTAGAACCTTTACAGGTTACACAGAGCTAGGGTGCATTCACACAATGCCTGAGGTATTATTTAGTATATGTTTCAGGTAGCTCATGGCATATATGGGAGTGAGATCCAGAGCAACTCTCTGAATAAAAAAAATTATAGCTTTTAGAACACGTCTACATGGCAATTTTGAGCAAGACAAGTGTTGCGTGCCCACGTATAGTGCCCAAGATTTTCCGAGAGCAGGGCTACCATAGGAATAAATGGGGTTGTAGTGTGACTCACATGTTTGCTATAACACTGCAATTGGCGTGTGGTGGTAGCAACAAACCATGAGAGTTGTGCTGTGACCCCCATCCATTCCTAGGGCAGCTCCGCAACACTAGTATCTTTTGGCTCAAGTCATACTCTTATTCAAGTCCTTTTAAAACCGTCCTCTAAGCAGTCTCCAGACATCATAAAGTGGAGTATAGCAGAAGCATTTAGTACAGCATTAGTCCTTATTCATGACTAGTGTTATCTGAAATATGTCATCTGGGGGGAGGTTTCTCCTATTTATACTGTACCTGCTGAACCTCATTTTATAATATTCGCACACAGCTTAGATGGTGATTTTAACTTGAATAAAACCTGGAATTATTGTAATAGTTGTATTAGATCTCATTCACACATGTTGCTTTAGGAGATTTGGAAATAATGTGATTACATATTTTATTAGTGTTTAGCTCATGGCATATCTTCATACCACCTGTGTATTTTGGAGGTCACTTTTTGGCATATATTTGGTGCAGATTTTGCGAGTTGCAGCAAAATCTGAGAATTCTTACCCTTCCACACCATGTACGCCAGTTCTAGAACAAATAATGGGGCGTGTGGTGGGCATTGAAGAGGGCGGGACGATTTTGACTTAAATGCTTTATAGTTTTAGGGCTGTTATACGCCAATGATAAAGATGCCTAAATTAGATATGGCGGCCTCTACATAACTTAGGCGCATCAAGCGCTAGTGCAGGATTATTGAGACCGGTGTCTAAAACGCCAGTCTTAATAAATAACCCAATTTCTTTCTAACCATAGAATCACATAGGCCTCAAATTGGTATTTACCATAGGTTTTTATTTAGGGTTTTATCCTCTAGTGAATATAATGTAGGTTTTATGTTTCATGAATGAATATATATGAATATGTTCTGATGTGGGTTTTACTTGTATAACATTCTACATCATTTGTTTCTTTCTTTTCTGCAAACAGCCAAAGTGCCATCTAAAAGGAAGAAAAAGGAGGACGATAAGAGGAAAAATAAAGGCTTAAAGGTCAGTGATAAGAGAAAAGATGATGGATCTGAGAAGTCAAGCAGCAAAAGCAGCTCTCTAGAATGGGAAAAACCTGAGGAGCTTAGCAGATCTACCAAAACATCTCAGAGCAGCAGTAGCCATGAACAGAAAACTGGCAACTGTCTGGAGGAACCTGACCAGTCTGGCAAGAAAACATCTGCCATAGTACCCCTTTCATTACAGTCCTTCACTTTCCATTGGAAACTGGGAGCAGGAAGCTTTGGTCAAGTCTACCTGGCAAGAGATGTCATCCGCCAGGAATGTGTAGCCATTAAAGTGGCGGATAAACGGGATTTTACGGAGCGTGGATACAGTTTGATAGAACGCCATATCCTACAACTATCCCATCAGAGTCCTTACCTGATTTGTGGCCTGGCCGCCTTCCACACCCAAAACTTTGTCTATTATGTGATGGAATTGGCAACCAGAGGGGACCTATTTGATTTTATGAGAAAGATCATTCCTCTTGATACTGCCACCATACGATTCATCTTGGCAGAAGTGATCTGTGGCACAGAGTTCCTGCACAACAAAGACATTCTACACCGGGACCTAAAGCCACTTAACATCCTTCTGACCGTAGACGGCCATGTCAAAATAACAGACTTTGGCATGGCAGCAATGGGTGTGCATCAGGGGCCATCAAAGAGGAGCATAGGTACACCAGGATTCGCAGCCCCAGAATTGGTGTTAGGCCACTCACATGGACGAGGGGTAGATTATTTTGCAATTGGCGTCATTCTGTACAATCTCTACACAAGAAGGGCTCCTTTCCATGGAAAAAATCGCATAGAAATTGAGCATTCTGTCCTCTTCCGTCCTCCAGTCTACCGAGAGTCTCTCACTCCTGAAGCAGTCAACATCTTACAAGGGCTGCTGTGTAAAAATCAGTTCCAGCGGCTAGGAGTGAAGGGAGACATCAAAAGCCATCCGTTTTTTGCAGACATCAGTTGGGAAGATGTAGAAGCCAGAAGAATGGCACCACCAGCATTCATGATGGCAGCACCTATTGACTTCAATATGAACCAAACTCTGGACTATGCTGAAATGCCAAACATAATAAGATCTAAACACCAGAAGATCTTCAATCAGTTTAGCTTTGTATGTCCAGAGTGGTCAAGACAATATCATCCTGTCATTGTGCAGATGCAAACTTGGATGGCGAAACTATTTACAAAGAGGCCATTCAGTAAGAACGAAAAGTAACTGGTCTGTGAATAAAGCTGGTGGATGACCAACTCAAACCAGAAAAGCCTATGGAATCCATCAATATTCTCCATCTCTGAATTCCAAAAATTATCTGTCACCATGAAGCAGCTCCTGTAGAAGGCAGCCCTGCCAGCAATAATACCAGTAGATGCTACCATACCAGGTGAGTATGGAGTGAAGAGAAGACACCCCCCTCAAGTTTTCATGCCAACTGAGAAGGGAATTATTCTATCTCTCATAGATGGTCAATCGACATTAGAAACAAATTGACTCATGCTTTATTTCTTTTTTTTCATAGGGGATTCTGCTTATTACAATGTCTCCATTACGGCCTGTGATCTCCAGCTTACCACCATCATTTCTCATTAGATCTATTTTGCTGTCCACATAACACAGCCTAAACCACCCACCATTCCAATTTGACAATGTAAGTATAACACCTTGTGAGATCCATAGTGTTATTATTGCTGTGTAGCCTGGGGTGTAACTATAGGGGTAACTATCAAGATGCATGAACGCTGCGCCAAAGATAAATGTGCAACTTTAGTAATAGACTAAGGATTGCATGATCATAGTCTTTTTGTCTTTTAGCCTAATATTTACTTCCATCCATTTAGTGGTTAATAAGAATTAGGCCCAAGTCACACAACCATATTTTTGGTCCTCATCCGATCTGCAATTTGCGGATTGGATGTAGACTCATTCATTGTAATGGGTCCGCAAAAAAGTGGACAGCATCCGTATCTATATTTCACAGTCTCACAAAAAAATATAGAACATGTCTTATTCTGGTCCGTTTTGCGGACATGAATAGGCATTATTACAATGTATCTGCAATAAAAAACTATGCAACACGGATGTTTGCGGACCGCAAAATACATACGGTCGTGAGAATGCTCCCACAGACTATTTTTATCCAACCAAGGTACTTTAACTACCCTTGAGTGACTAGTAGTACTGAATTGATACTTGAGGAACCCCACCAGGTCTACACTATAAAGCCACTATTAGACCTCATGCTTATTGGTTTGTCGTCTTCACAGGATAAATAACTTGTATAATTGAGCAGCCAATCAACAAGCATTTGCTCGTTCATCGATCGATGGGCATCTTTCATCAGGATATAAGATGCTTGATTATCGGCAGCACATCTCTGTGTAATCAGGAATATGCTGCTGATAATGAATAGCCGGTAGCTGTCGCTCCTCCAGCATCCTGTTTGCATTGTCTTGTGCAATCAGGCTGGTGTAATCAAGCACCAATGGATATGTTCTCAACCATAGGCGCTCGCACTGCCCGTACTAATTTCACAGGACCCAGCACAACTCTCCCAATACAACTGTCCTGATGAAGCAGTGTAATAGGACATTTAATATGAAGATCTAACTGTCCCTGTAAAGATTACATGATGTGGAAAGTGTTTATTCTATCAGCAAACACCGGACAAGACAACTCAACTGGACTTTCCCTTTAACCAGATTTGACAAAACTACCGAGTGTCCACCACTGAACATCCACGTAGATTGGAGCACCAACAATCCAGGGTTTCATTCCGATCGCCATATTTGGGGTCAGGGAGGAATTTTTTTCCCCTTATATGAGGACAACTAATATTCCTCAGGTGTTTTTCGCCTTCCTCTGGATCATCATAGCAAGTAATTAAAGGTTGAAATTGAAGGATTTCTTTCAGCCATACTTGCTATGAAACCATCTACAATGTGGTGGCAGAGACAGAAGGAACCTGCAAAGATAGAAAGCAGATCCTTCACCTACCGGATGTGAACGAAGGAAGCTGCTAAGATATAAAGCAGCTCCTTCACCTACTGGATGTGATAGAAGGAACCTGCAAAGATAGAAAGCAGATCCTTCACCTACCGGATGTGAACGAAGGAAGCTGCTAAGATATAAAGCAGCTCCTTCACTTACAAGACATGATTGTAAGATCTTTCATGAATGAATAAATATTAAAATCTATAGAGAGTTTGTCTTTATTATATCTATGCACAACAACTACAATAAACATGGTGTGACTTCACATTATGATGGGCTAAGATCAAGGCCAGATCGGGACAGACATTCAGCCCTGGCTTTTGAAAGCATACAGGCCCACCACTAAATGAAGGCTTCACAGAAACACATGTTGGGGTTGTCACCATCCCAGTAGGAGAGGCCATTCATATCAATATCTGTTAGATATTTGTGCACTTCTGGTTATTCTTTTAGTACGTGCTGATTGAAAGTTATATTCTTACGTTATTTATTTGGCATCATATGCTTCGCATGTTCACACAGGACAATGGTCGGGGACAAGTGATTTTGCTTCCAAGATGGCTATATAGGGGATAAACGGATAGATCGGGAATGGATCGATAGATGGGGAAAAATGGATGGATGGATGGGGGATGGATAGATAAGATAGATAAAGGTACATAACCATAGTGTATGCAGAGATTTTGGCTGTACCTGCGCCTCCCATGTGAGTTCTAAGTGGTATAATGCTTCCCCTATCACTGCTAATCCCTTTTCATGTTCTATACTTGTATAAAGGCTCACTACATCAAATGAGACTAATCGGTCGCCCTCAGTTATCTCCAGACATTTCATTTTAGATAAAAAGTCAGAAGTATCTCTAACAAATTAAGAAGCTTTGCTAGCAAATCCCTTGAGCACTTTGTCCAAAAAGGTAGCTGTCATGGTGCGGTTCACTGTGACAGTTGTGCTGTGTAGGCTGGCTGCATGCTCTCTTGCATACTGGCTGCATTCTGAAATCTGTGTATGCTGATTGCTTGAGGCTGTGTGCTGGCTGCGGTGTTGTATGTGAACTGTTGCCTGTGTGTGTCTCCCCATATCCATATCTATGTGGTTCCTGTCACCTGTGGCGTGCAGGCTGGCAGCATGCACTTTGTGTGCTGGTTCTGTGATGAATGCTGGCTGTGGCTTTGCGTGTAGGCTGGGTGCTTGTAACCGTGTACTAGCTACAGTTTTTCCTGTGTATGCTGGTTGTTGTTTGGGTGTGCTGGCTGCAGCATTCTGTGACTGTGTGAACTGACACTTGTATAGTTTGTTCTATACTTCTTGTTACTCCTGGTGCTGGTGGGGTTAACATTCCCTGGTCTGTTCCTGAGCGATTCCTATCTGGTGCCCTCTTATGCAGCTATTTCTATCTGAGAGCTGTGGGGTTTGTGGTCTGTCTGTCTTGTGCCCTGCTGGGTATTGCCTCTTGCTGCCAGGTAGTGCTTAACTGCTTTTGATCCTGTCTGTTCCATGTATAGCCTGGCTGTCCTTACTGCTTCTGTTCCTGGCCTGTGTATGTCCTGCCTTCGTGAGAGGGCTCCTGGGTTCTCCAGAGGTAGTATATCTAGTCTGTGTGCAGCTCTGCCTGTGACTGCCATGCTTCCGTTCCGCATGGGGTCCAGGCATCTGCCTGTGTGCTGGTTCCCATTTGTTGTCTGATTCATGTCTTGAGTTTGTTTGGGTTCCAGTCCTGTTGTTGTCTGTGGTTCTCTTCAGGTAGCGGCCAAGTGTAGCCCTCGTCCAAGTTTATCCCCCACCACCTGTGGCTCTGTGAAGAAGGGGGTTCACTGGCTCTTCGCCCTCTGGGGTTTTTCTCTGGTCTACCGGTGCAATTGGTTCAGTGGTAGTGCTACCACTATTGCCTAAACTGCTTATCCTCTACTGTTATGTTCATTCATTGCATGTGTAATAAAGTATTCTGTTGGTCCCTGGTCTGTAATCTACCCGTCTTATTCTGTTTGCAAGACGTTCCAGAGGTCTGCCCTGTCCTCCGGAACGTGACAGTAGAAATAGTGGAAAAGCCAAACCTACACCAGATACAATCAGGCAGCCTGGTGGATTCATCTTATCCTTATGAATTTTACGGAATATGTACAAGACAGGTGTTACTGGATGCTCATTGCTGAGATAATGATGTAATTTCTCATCAATGATATCCTCTGCGTAGGCGTCATCCACAAGTAATCTGTTTCTTCTCATAATATCATATTTAGGATTGGACCATTTTGGGGTGCAAATCACTTTTTGATTGCTTTTTATACCATTTTTTTAGGAGGTGAGGTGGGAAATTTTCAACTCTGTCAGTGTTTTTTTTTTTTTTAAATCTGCAGTGTCCCACATATGTGTGTATGTGGTACACTTTAACCCCTTAATGACCAGTACATGTACGGTGCAACCGGACATGACTTAACGCCCAGCTCCGTACATATACGGCGCGAGGTCCGCAGGGCTCTGGGGAATGATCAGGGTGGAATCGCGGCACCATGCCTGCTCTTACCGGCAGGCAGCCATGCTGGGTAAGGGCGGCATGGTGCTGCGCCGCCCTGCAGCTCCCTGCGATGCGATTGGCCGATCAATGTGCCGGTCACATCGCAGTGCAGGAAGCTGTCATCGGCACAGGCTGGGTTGGGAGAGGGTCAGAGGGAGGTGGCAGGTGCTGAACTGGCCAGCACTGGTCATCTCTGAGGTGAGGCAGGGGACACCTGTGTTTTGGGTCCCCTGCCACTGCTGCGATTAGCTGGAACAATGTCAGCCATTCTAGTTGGTGACTGCATGCAAAGAGGTTCTGTGCCTTTCTGTGCTGCTCGTGGCTTGCTGGAAATTTTGAAGCACACCATAGTGATTTAACCTCTTTTCTGCTCAAAAGCAGAAGAAAGAAGAAAAGAAGAAGAAAGAAGAACTTCTGGAACGGCTGCACAGATTTTTTTTATTTGCAGCTGTTCCAGATCCCTAAACCACCATCCGTCCCTGTCCCATTCCCTTCCTACCCTGCCCCCCTCCTTCCCCCCTGCCCCCTATTCCTTTTTTACAGACTCCATTTGGTCTTTGCGCCTCTTTTGGTCTCTTATTTTTACAATTTTCCAGCTCTGCACCACTTTTTCTGCATGCGAGCTGTGACCGTCAAGTGCTGTTCAGTGTGTACCTGCCTGATCAGCCACTGTGGATTATTTGTGCTGATTTTTTGGCAAATTTTTCATTTTTGGGGGGTTAAAAAAAGTAGTTAGGGTTTTATATAAATATATACAGAGTTCTATATTTCAATATATATAGATATGTTACATTTTTAGCCAGTGTTCATTTTTTAAAACTTTAGTGAATTTTTATACTACAGTTTTTGCACACACGCACGATCTGTGTGTGTGCGTGCGTGCTGCAGAGCACCAATCAGTAGTGTGCTTCATTTTTGAGTTGTTTTTTTTTCTTCAAATTTTTGGTGTGAAAAAAGAATTGTAGTTAGTTTGAGATACATATATTTATATATGTATATATATATATATATATATATATATATATATACACACACACATTTCAGTTAGTGTGAGATTAGGTTTTTGCACATACGCACGATCTGCGTACGTGCATTTTGCAACCACTGAGCACTTATCAGTAGCACTACTGATCGTGTCTGCTCAGTTTGCACTGCAAGTTTTTTTTCTTGCAGAAAATACTTATTTTGTGCAGAATTATTTTTTTGCGCAGAAAATCCATTTTTTTTGCAATTTTTCTTCAAAATTTAATTTCAAAGTTATTACAAGCCCCTTCATGTGTGAAAGCACCTCATACACATCCCACACTAAATAAATGTTTACACGTTTCACACATTACACCCCAATAAAATAAAAATGTCCCATTCATCCCAGAGAAGGTACTCAGCTGAAGAGGCAAACGCCATCCTTGCCTCTGATACTGAGTCGGCCAGTGAGGGAGAAGAGGATGCCACTTTCCTCTACTCCTCTACCCCTCATCATCATCATCCGGTGATGAGGGACCCTCTAGAAGGCGCCTCAGGGTAGAAGAGGAGGCAGCCCCCCATAGTGAGACCACATGGACCCCACCCCCTGACGATTATCAGCCCCAAATTCCTGAGTTTGTGGGCAACTCAGGAATTCTGATAAGACTTCGAGCGGTCTTCACTGAGCTAGATTTTTTCAAAATCTTTTTCTCAGAAGTTTTTGTAAATTTAATGGTGGCCCAAACCAATTTATACGCCCAAAAATGTATTACCCAGCACCCAACCTCACCATACGCTAGACCCCAAGGTTGGACCCCAGTAAGTGCAGCAAAGATCATGACATTTTGGGGACTCGTGCTGCATATGGGAGTTGTAAAAAAAAAAAACCATTAGACAATATTGGAGTTCAGACATTTTCTCCCAGACTCCAATATACAGTAGCACCATGACTCGAAACCGTTTTGAGGCAATTCAGAAATTCCTACACTACAATGACAATGCACAGTGCGCATCCCAAAATGACCCAACAGTTGACCGTCTATTTAAAGTTAGGCCTGTCATTGACCACTTCAGCACAAAGTTTGCTGAGGTGTTCAGCCCACGATAAAAATGTCTGTGTAGATGAGTCCCTATTACTCTTCAAAGGGAGGATTAGATTCCGCCAGTACCTGCCTAACAAACGGGCAAGGTATGGCATAAAGTTATACAAACTTTGTGAAAGTAGCTCCGGGTACACCCACCAGTTCCGTGTTTATGAAGGAAAAGACTCCAGGATTGAACCCCCAGAATGCCCCCTATCCTAGGAGTTAGTGGAAAGATTGTGTGGGACTTACTGCACCCACTGCTGGGTAAGGGTTACTACCTCTATGTGGATAACTATTATACTATTCAGGTCCCTAACTGCCAGAGGTACTGTGGCTCGCGGCACAGTGCACAAATCAGAGAGGCCTCCCTAGATCCCTGGTAGGGCAACCACTGAGAATGGGTAAAAGTAGGGCTCTCCTCCAGGATAACATGCTGGTGGTTAAGTACAAGGACAAGAGGGACTGACCACCATTCACACTAACGCCAGCTCCCCTGCTCCTGTACGAGGTACCACAACCACTACCCCCAAACCAGTTTGCATCCTTGATTACAACAGGCACATGGGAGGGGTGGATCTTTCAGATCAACTTCTGAAGCGCTACAGTGCCACACGAAAAACGAAAGTGTGGTACAAAAAGCTGGCGGTACACATGGTACAGATGGCAATGTGCAATGCGTACGTGCTATTTCATTCTGCAGGCCACAGAGGAACTTTCCTTCAGGTCCAAGAGGTGGTTATCAAGGCCCTCATTTTTCAAAGCCAGGCCGAGGAGGGTCCCAGTACTTCTGGAAGTCATGGTGCCTATGTTGTACCAGGGCAATATTTTCCAGGTCAAGGCTTCCAGACAGCAAGGAAGGGAAGGACCCAAAAAAGATGCAGGGTGTGTTCCAAAAGGGGGATAAGGAAAGACACCATTTACCACTGCGAAACCTGCCCTGAGCATGCAGGATTGTTTCAGAATATACCACTCATCCATGGAGTATTAATCTAATTACCACTTGACCAGGGGCGTAATTCATAGTGGCAGACCATGCAACTGCTATGGTCCAGGGCAGAGGGCCTATGTCTCTGATCTGAGATCATCACCTCTCTCTGCATGATTCACTTGGTCCAACTCTAACCACTAAGGCACATTCTTTTACTAGTGCAGTACAACCTGTTGTGCTGTAAAAGTACCCTGGTTCTACCGCTTTTGACATTTTCGTACGGGGATGCTGTTTCCGAAATGGGGTAACTTGTTGGGGTTTTTCATTTCTCGGGACCTCAGAATGTTTTTTTTAAATGCGACATGGCAGCTAAAATCCTTGTCTGCCAATTCAGACCTGCAAAAACCATATTTTGCATTTTGCCTCTAGAGCTCTACTGAGTGCCCATACAGCAGGCTGCAAGCAAACATGGGGTGTTTGTTAAATGAGGAGAAAATGGGGAATAAATACTGGGGTGCATTTTCTCCTTTAGCCCCTTGTGAAAGTGAAAAATTCGGGTCTGCTAGTAAGTTTTCATTTTTACAAATGTGTGCCTTGAAATGCTGTCACTAGTGTTTCTGTCTTCTGTGAGAAACCTGTTTGCTGAAAAGTACCCTTTCTACCACTTAAAATGTTCGTACGGGGGTGCTGTTTATGAAATGGCATCACTTGTTGGGTTTTTTCATTTCTGAGGATCTCAGGAATTTAATTAATGCGACATGGCAGCAAAAATCCATGTCTGCCAATTCAGGTCAGCAAAATTCATATTTTGCTGTTGGACTCTAGAGCCCTGTCGTGCAGCCATACATCATTTTTTTTAGCACATATGGGTGTTGGTGTATTCGGGGGGGAAATGGGGAACAAAATGTCGGGTGCATTTTGCCATGTTTTCCCTTCTGAAAGTGAAAAATGGGGGTGTAAAGCAACTTTTTCTGAAAAAAATTGTCATTTTTGATTTTCACAGCCAAGCGTTTCCTATTTCTGTGAAACACCTGATGGGTCTAATTGCTCACTACACACCTTGAAATATTCCTTGAGGAGTGTAGTTTCCGGAATGGGGTCACTTTTTGGGGGTATTCTCTGTAGGGCCACCTCAGAGCATCTTCATATGCGACATTGCTCCCAATTACCATTACAGCTAAATCCTCTCTCCTAACCGCCATACGATGTTCCTTCCACTCTGAAGCCTGCTGTGCGGGCATACATCAGTTTTCAGGCAAACATGGGGTGTTTCTGTAAACTCCAGATTCAGGGTAATAGATTTTGAGTTTTGTTTAGCTGTTAACCCTTGATGAGTTGCAGAAAATAATAGATTAAAATTCTTTAATCTGCAAAAAAAAAGAGAAATTTTGAAATGTAATTCCCATTTTCAGTTAATTCTCGTGGGGCACCTAAAGGGTTAACAAAATTTGTAAAATCAGTTTTGAATAGCTTGTGGGGTTTTTTATGGGTGGTTTCTAATATATGAGCCGCATAAAGTGACTTCATAACTCAACTGTTCATGAAAAAATTGAGGTTTGTAAATGTTCTTTAAAATTTCAAGATTTGCTTCTATCGTTCAATAAGTTTTTATTGAAAAACATTTTTTGCAAGAAGTACAAAAATAAGAACAAGATACATATGTCCTATTATATAAAGTGCAGTAAACAGAGACTTAGTACGGCAACATGACACAAAATATGGCACATTGTAATGGCAAATATAAATGTATCGGATTAGGGTTTACGTCATGTAATATCAATACAAATTTAAACCGGCTATGAATGATGGAGAAGATGTTCCTTATCTTCGATACAGTAGTATTAGAGTAGTTTTCCAGGGTAGGTTAATACATGATGCCACAGTGACAATGCTTCAAAAATACCATGACACAGAAGTGCTAACATTGAAATATCTGAGTCAAATTATGCGGGTCTCGAGAAATTCACACGGTATAGCGCAAAGAATCCGTAGATGAGATAGTACTCGTCTTGTTGAAGGTGACACTTGCTGCCTAGGCGTACCAGTTTAGGAGGGCCCTGTGCAATGGGGGAAAAAGCCTCCAGTGCAGAGTGCCCTTCGTGATTTATGGGTTGGCAGATTGGAGTGTCAACCGGTTACCGTAATTATGTGATGCATATGAGTGTGAACTATAAAGAATAAAAGAGATAGGAGAACTACTGCGAGGACAAAGACAAAGGCAGGGACAGAGACAAACAGCACGAGACTAGGACAAACAAAAACAGAACAAACAGAACGAGACATGGACATAAACAGAACAGTAGGCAGAGAGTTTTCAGTATTATTGTTTCAAGTTGTTCAGGTGTGCGTCATGCAGTTAGCCTTCGCTCTTTCCGGATCATCTTACCGGATCAGCTGCTGAGGAAGGAGTGAATGAATGAAGCGGGCAAATGGGTTAGACCCACCATCAGTTTTGTGTGTTTGGGTAAAGGTCTGTCCATTTTGACCAGTCGGACTCAAATTTTTCCATTGCAAAGTTCTTGTGTGCTAACATCCTTTCATAGGACCGTGTTGTATCTACAGCCCTCATAATTTCCTGTGCGGTTGGGATCACCGTACTTTTCCAATTTCTAGTGATTGCCAGTTTCGTGGCTAGGAACAAGTGCATGGAGATAGTCCTGAGGCTGCAGGGGATCAGAGTGAGGTCTATGAATAATAAGGCCAGAGCAGGATCCATGTCCAGCTTGCGGCCGGAAACTCCCTCTATTAATCGGAAGATGTCAGACCATAAACCTCTCAACCGAGGACAACCCCAGAGTATATGAAGCAGAGTCCCCTTACTACCACATCCTCTCCAGCAATGAGGTTCCGAGCCAGGAAATATACGGCTTAGTCTCAGGGGGGTGAAGTACCATCTGAGGAGCGTTTTTGCATAGGATTCAAAGTGTGAGACACATTTCAGCTGTTTTGACACAAAACGTATAGCTGCCGTCCATTGTGCTGGAGAGACGCAGCGCCCCAGATCCGCCTCCCATGATGTCAAGGGAGCAGATTTGACAAAGGAACTTTTTCTACCCAGGAAGGTGTACAGTGGGCGGACACCCCTCCATTTGGATTGTTTTAGGGACCATTGGTTCAGGAGATCAAAATGTGTTTCTACTTCCATCGTGGGGTTAATTGCTAATAAATGTCTTATTCGTAGGTATTTGTAGAAGTCCCTCTGGTGAATGTTATATTGTTTTTGCAAGTCTGCAAAGGGTTTTAAAGTCGAGTGGGAAAGCAGGTGTGCGACCGTCTCCACTCCTCCCCTTTTCCATGTCCCCAGAGGCAGATCTGGAAGAAGACATTGTAAGGCTTCAATTGGGGTGAACTTTGCTATAGAGACTTTAGTGCCGTTCGCTCGGCCGTGGTACTGTTTCCACATGTTTACAGAGGTTAAGAGGAGATACGGAAGGGAAGAGGAAAACGGCACACTTCCATACAGGGATGCCAGTAGAAGCGCTTTGAGGTTGGAGACCGGGGCCAGCGTCTGTTCAATGTGGACCCAGTGTGTGGGCTCGTCAGACGACCACCACTCTCTGAGTTGGTGTATTCTGGTGGCTACATAGTAGTCAAAGATATTCGGGAGGCCGAGGCCTCCGAATCTCTTGAGTCTACACATGATCGTACTGGCAATACGGGGGGGACCCTTGTTCCAAGTGAATCTGGTAAGCATCCTATTAATAGTATTAAAGAAGGAGCGGGGTAACTCTATTGGTAGGATTCTAAAAAGGTATAACAGCCTAGGGAGCACATGCTGCTGAAATGCCGCTATTCTACCCAGCCATGAGATTTCTGTTTTTGCAATGTTTTCTAGTTCTTTTTGGAGCTCTGAAAGCAAATGCGGGAAATTCGCTTTGTATAACTGCTGGATAGTAGGGGTGAGTTGGATTCCCAGGTATTGTACCCCGGTGGTCTGCCAGTCCCATGGGTAGAGACGTTTCAGCTGCTCCAGGGTCTGACTGTGAATAAAAAGGGGAAGAGCTTGAGATTTCCCTACGTTGAGCTTATAAAATGACAGGGAGCCATACAAGTGGATGACCTGTGTCAATGCTGCCAGTGACTGGGTAGGATTCGTCAGGGAGATGATTATGTCATCAGCATATAGTGAGAGAGTGTGCTGTCTATCTCCGATCTGTATTCCTGAAATATTTCCTGCTTGTCTAATGGCCTGCGCTAACGGTTCTAGCGACAGTATAAAGATCAAAGGTGACAGAGGGCAGCCCTGCCTGGTGCCGTTAGAAAGCCCAAAGGGGTCTGAAAGAGCTCCATTAGCCAGTACTCGGGCTGTTGGATTTGTATATAGTGCTTTTATGGCCCCTATCGTTACATCTGGAAAGCCCATTTTACCGAGCACCGAGAAGGCGAACGACCAATTCACCCGGTCGAACGCCTTCTCGGCGTCCAGGGTTAAGAACACCGTGGGCATCTTCAATCTGTTAACCCTGTCAATCAGATTGAGTATTCTCCTAGAGTTATCAGTGATTTGTCTACCAAGAACAAATCCTACTTGGTCCGGGGCTATCAGGGAAGGTATTATATCCGCTAGCCTATTTGCCAACAGTTTGGCGTATATTTTCAGGTCTGTGTTAAGGAGGGATATTGGCCGGAAATTTTGGGGGACCGTCGGCTCTTTGCCGGGTTTTGGCAAGGTGACTATAGTTGCCTCTAGCATGTCTCTAGGCATTTGTCCATCAGTTAGTATTCTGGTTAGGGACTCATGGAGGTGTGGGGTAAGAAGATCTGAGAACAGTTTGTAGTACGAGTTGGACAAACCATCTGGGCCGGGGCTTTTGTGGTGGGGCAGGTGCTTGATAATACTCCGGATTTCTTCACGGGTTATGGGCTGGCAGACCTTTTCCCTCTGTTCCTCAGTCATAGAGGGCAATGATAGGGATTCAAGGTAGTTATCAATGTCCCGACTAGGTGGTTGGACAACCTCCTTCTCCTCAACCAAATTGTATAGGCCTGAGTAGTAGGACATAAACCTATTAGCTATGGCCTTAGGCTCATGTATTTTTTGTGTTTTAGGGGGATTCCACAGGAAAGCAATGCGGGAATTCCGGGCTCTAGTTTTGATTTTCCTCGCTAGCAGTTTCCCCGCCTTGTTTGCCTGGGAATAATACATTGCTTTCACTTTTTTCAGGGACATTTCATATTTGTGCAGCATGTGCTCCCCAAGCTTAGCTCTTAAGGAGCGCAATTTCTCAGAAAGCTGAGCAGATGGGGAAGCTTTATTCAATGTTTCCGCATTTTGTATTTTGGACAGTAGATCTGATGTTAGTTGTTCCCTTTTCCTTTTGGCTCTGTGTCCTAACTTTATAAATATGCCCCTGACGTAAGCTTTGTGTGCCGCCCATACAATGGAAGGGTTCTCTACAGATCTTACATTAGTTGAGAAGTATTCCCTCAATGCCTCTTTCACCTCCTCCTGACAGTCTGGCTCTGCGAGCAGGTATTCGTTTATTCTCCAAAGTGAATTTGGTGGGCGACTATATTGTTCGGAAATAGTTACAGAGACAGGGGCGTGGTCCGACCACGTTATTACACCTATAGCAGATTCTGTTATGGCTGAGAGGGTATTTCTATCCGCCAAGACAAAGTCAATGCGGGAGTAAGTAAGATGTGAGGGGGAGAAGTAGGTATAATCTCTTTCCGTAGCATGATGCAAGCGCCAAACATCGTACAGAGAGAGTTTGGAGAGAGCATCCGCCAGTACACATGAATTTTGTCTCGCAGAGGAAGACGAGTCCAGAGAGGCGTCCGGGACAACATTAAAATCCCCACACATAAGGACCCTTCCCTTCTGCACAGACTGGACCTTATCGATCAGCCCGTGGAGAAAGCGCTGAGAGTGAGCATTTGGTGCGTAAACACCCACTAGGGTATAGAGAACGTTGTTCAGATGACATATATGAATTATGTAGCGCCCTCCAGGGTCAGTAATGGAGGATACTGCGGAGTATGCAACAGTGTTTCTGATTGCTAGTAAAACACCTCGCTTTTTCTTATTGCAGTGAGCCTGTAACACCACTGGGAAACATCTATGTTTGATGCGGTTTGCGTCCGCTGCAATAATATGCGTCTCCTGAGCACAAAAGATGTCACAATGCAGGGAAAGAGCCTCCCTCCACATCAGGTTTCGTTTGTACGGGCTATTCAGCCCCCTTACGTTTAAGGAGCTAAGTTTTAGGGCCATGGTTGGTTAGGATATGCCATGGACGCAAAACACATCTGGGATGCGGAGGGAGGAGCAGCTCCCCCAGCAGGCGACGCACTACAAACACACACCCAATAAAGTGATGTACTGCCAGAAAGACATAAAAACCAAAACTGTAAACAGAAGTGAAAAATAAAGTGAAATAACAAGTGCTGCCCTATGAATAGAGCAGAAAGGAGTAAATGGGTGAGAGAGGCATAGAAACTTGCCTCAGCATACATTAGGGGAAAAGTTCCACCAAATACCATAGAGAGGTAGTAGTAAAGCGTCCGCTCCCTCCTTCTAAGAGCTGAATTGGGTTAGGACCCCTCACCGAACTTTCTTCCTCCTCCTGTTCTCCACCAGTTGCCATTCTCCAGAGTTGTGGTGGCGCCTAGGTGCTTCAGAAGATTGAGAGTCCTCCACTGTAATGTTCCATGAGGCTAGGGTGGTTTTCCCTTCCGTCACCGACCGGATCGCAACAAAGGCTCCATTGTTGTGCACCAGGAGCTTGACAGGGAAGCCCCATCTGTAATTAATGGAGTGTGCCCTCAAGGCAGAAGTGATGGGGGCAAGCTCCCTGCGAAGTTGCAACGTGACCGCAGAGAGGTCTGTAAAGATCTTCACTGCCGTGTAAGGAGCAGGTAGAGTGCCTAGTTTTCTTGCGGCAGACATAAGTTGCTCTTTAATGTGAAAAAAGTGAATTCTTGCTAGCACGTCCCTGGGGACATCATCAGGCAGGTGTTTAGGCTTGACGATTCTGTGTGCTCTGTCTATAATAAGATCACGATCAGTGCATGTAGGTAGCAGTAACTTTATCAGCTTTTGTATGTAGCTGGAGAGTTCAGGTGCTGTAATGTCCTCAGGGACCCCCCGTAGTTTCAGGTTGTTCCTACGGGAACGGTCCTCCAGGTCCGCAATTTTGGCTTTAAGCTGGGATACCTCGTCATTGAGGAGATCATGGGAGTCGATTAAATTGTTGTGGGAGGCTGCAAATTCTCCCATTTTAACTTCCACATGTTGGACCTTATCCCCTAGCTCCTGCACCTCGGCCTGGATCGGCACTAGTAGCTTTGTGATCTGTACCGTGGTGGCCTGGTGAAAAACTAGGAGCATGTCCTTTAGCAGGGTTCCAGATGCAGGCTGGTCTGAGGTCTGTAAGTTTTGCAGCGCCTCATGCAGCGGGGAAGAGCCTGGCTGAGCAGACAGGGGAATGATGCACTCACCCGATTCTGGAGGGCCAAGGTATCTAGGCCTCTGCTTTTCCGGGCTGGCTGTGTTTGAGGTCCGGGGGTCAGCGCTCCGGTGCTGTGCAGGAGAAGTTCCCGGCTCCGTCTGTAGAAGGCAGGGTGAGTTCGCTGCTGCTGGCGACCCGGCAGATGACATGCACGGGGAGTCTCTGGTGTGTTGCAGGCCAGCTGGGGAGCGCGGGCCCGCAGATGAGGAAGGGCTGGAGCTGGGTGAGTTTCGCGCTTCTTCCCCACCGGCGCCATCTTTGCTCCGCTCCTGGCTGAAGAAAAACTCCAGTTTGCCTTGTTGTTTCAGGCTCTTCCTGCCCCTGGTCATCATGGAGAACAAAAGGAGCTTTCTCGGCTTTGTCTGCAGTCGATCGGTGGGTGCTGGTGGGGTCCAGCAGAGTTTGTACGCTGTGAAGGAGCGGGAGCTCAGAATCAGGCTGCCATCTCTCTCGGCTGCTTGGCCACGCCCCCAAGATTTGCTTCTAAACTTCTAAGCCTTCTAACGTCCCCAAAAAATAAAATGTCATTTTCTAAATGATCCTAACATGAAGTAGACATAAGGGAATGTAAAGTAATAACTAATTTTTGAAGTATTACTATCTATTATAAAAGTAGAGAATTAGAAATTTGGAAATTTTCTAATTTTTCAAAATTTTTGGTAAATTTGGTATTTTTTTTATAAATAAAAGGGACATTTTTGGACTCAATTTTACCACTGTCATGAAGTACAATATGTGTTGAGAAAACAATCTCAGAACAGCCTGGATAAGTAAAAGCGTTTTAAAGTTATTACCACATTAAGTGACTCATGTCAGATTTGCAAAAAATGGCCAGGTCCATAAGAGGTTAAAGAAATACTTGGAAAACATTACATACAACGCTACAAAACATACAGAGTAATAGTGACGTCTCCTCTGATGTAGATCTTCTCTGTCCTCATATTTTCCATTCTGACCAGACCGCCATGATGATTTCTTTCAGCCGTCTCTTCTCCCTGCACAGTTTGACAAACAGACATCTTATTTTTTTACTTTCCCATCTTCCTCCCCACCTGCTGAACACCCCATCCTACCACCCCCAATACTGTGCCCGCTGTGCTTCACAATACTATACTGCTGAAACAGTTCCTCTAAAAATACTAGTACCACACAGATAGTGCCCCTTTAATAATTATTGGCACACAGTGCTCTAAAAATAACGGCACCCAGCAAATAGTGCCCCTGACACTAATAGTATAAACATAAAATCCCCAAAAATAATTTTGCTAAGCTGATACTGTGCCAGGGTGCCTCCATGGTAATAGGGCTCCCCAAGTCCCACCAATAGTAATAATTATCTGCCAGAGTGCATTGTGTTAACTGTGCCACTAATAGTAATAATGCCCTGATTGTGCCCATACTAGTGATCATGTTGCCTGTAGTCCATCAGTATTAATACTTCTTCTTATAATGTGTGTCAGTAGAAAAATATCCCTTAATGTGTGTTGTACAACAACTGCCCTCTTATAATGTAAATCAGTCCAAATACCCCCTTATAATGTGAGCCAGTGCAAAAATATCCCCTTATATTGTGCACCTGTATAAAAAAAATACCCCCTAACCTCAGATCAGACCCCCATATCAGATCTCAGATCAGACCCCCATCTCAGATCCTCAGATCAGTCCTCAGATAAGAGCCTCCCCATCAGACCTTCATGTTAAAATCCCCATACCAGACTTCAGATCAAACCCATTTTAGACCTCTGTGTCAGACCCCAGTTTCAAACCTCAGACCTCCATTAGGCCTCCATGTCAGACTACCCGATATTAGATGTCAGACCCTTACCCAAGCAGGGAGAGGTGAATGCTGGGATCGCTTTATAAGATGCACTACGTGGGGCAACTGTGACTGCTGCGACCCCTATAGCTACGCCACTGGTCCCACCTTCCTTAGGTCTGTAGGCATTGCCTGTTTACTGTGGAACATAGCTGCTTTCAGTTTTTGAATTTTTTTTTTACTATTCAACATCAAACTTGTAGATTTTATAAACTTTTGAACTTTTATTGGATTCTGTGGGAAAAAAACAAATTGAACAAAGCAGAGCAGATTAATTGGTATATGCAGTTAGGCACTGTGCAAGTGCTGATGGTACAGGAATATGTGCAATGAAGTTCAGTTATTTGATCGGTTATTTCTGTCAAAACCAGTAGTAAAGCCAAAAAAAAGAGGAAAAGCCTCTCAATATCTCTACCAATTACAAGGGTCTAATGTATTTTACACTTGCCAATATTATTGCTTTAATAACCCCCATAAAGAATTACATAACATACTGCATATATATAAAAATATAAAGTTTATTGAAGCAATGAATCACACAAATTTGCAAGGCACATAATCATGGAAGGCAAGGAACCACTATCCCACCTCACCATGTGTTGCAGAACCAGAAACAAACCGGACGAGCCACGTTCCACCACCAATAAACATTATCACATCTGTTGTAAATGCTGGTCTGCATCAGTATCAGTAACATAGGCAATAACCCTCCCCCACTGGGTCGGCAAATTATAGCCAATATGTAGGTAATACCACCACAATAACAAGAAAGTGGGGGTCACTAATCAAGACACTAATAAATGTGCACCCAGTAGACAGGAGACATATCACCACAATGAGCAGAGCAGCATGAATCAGAAAAGATAACAAGTCACAATATATTAGTTATCCATGGTATAAGGAAGGCGGGACGTCAGGACAGAGCGCACCTCGACGCGCGTTTCACCAGAGGACCAGCTTAGTCAGGAGGTGAAAATACACTGAAAGTGTGCAACTTAAATAGGAGAGTCCACGTCAATGAACATCATCTGCACATGCGTTCAATGACGTTCACAATGACGTCCATTGGGCGCAGCTATTTGCACCATGGCAACCATCAACAGTCTGCCAGACTCGCGCAGCACAGCGGCAGCATAACTGTAAGCCAGCGCTTAGCAGCACGAGTATCAGTGTAACTCTGATGGCCCATGTAAAGAGATCAGTGCAGACCCAACTGTGATGACATGCTTATATAATCGCAATATAAAAGGGTCTAGAACTGATCTCCTATGTGCGCATGGGAACCAAATGAATCAAAATAATCTACATGGTCCATAGAGAAATTTTTTGCTGATATTCATAAATTTATACAATAATTGTACATGTTGTCCCTGCATCCAACCTTACGAATAAACATCAGGTATATAAAATACCCGATAGTTTATAAAACATTATGGCCACAATGTGAACTGGTGCTAACCATGAAACCATAATTCATAAAAAGTGAACAGTGCATAATACAATATTTAAAACCCAGTATATCAAATTATATTATATGTGATAAAAATAATCGTAGATATCTGTCATACCATAATACAAGGTGTGCAGGTATCACAACTGAATAAGTCCCACACCCATATTAAAAGATAATATATTATTATTATCATGATTACATATAGTGCCATATTATCATAAATATCCCATAGGACCATAAACCAAATCAAATACAATGTTACAGTGCAAAAAAACATTTTGTGCTTATCACATTATTGTAAAGATAAAAAAATGCAAACAAAGTGCATATGTGTATATCGATGCAGTTATACATGCATAACTTGATATCTTTTTCTTCTCTATGTTCCTTTTATTCCTTATTCACCACTTTTCTTTTTCTTTTAATTCAATTCATAAGGACACTGCAATGATTTTTGTTCCCTTCATAGACGGAGGACTCATAATGTGACATAATCTCAACAGGACTAAAAGACCAAACAAAAGACATGTTAAAATTCATGACACCACACCACTGTTAAAAACAAACACGCAATTTTATAAAAAGGACTTGAAGCTAACCATTTCATTTAGACCTTTAGGAATCTCACTCTTCAGTAACACTATCCACTTGGTCTCACACTGTAGGAGACATTTCTGATAAACCCCTCCTCTGCTACCCAAGTGTATACGATCAATGCCACAAATTCTCAAAAACTTGGGGTCACTGTTGTGAACTTCCCTAAAATGTATAGCAATGGGTTGCAGTTTGGACAAATCCTCCTCTTTCATATTGGCAGCCTGACGGATCTTGCTGGCATGCTCCAGACTCCTCACCCTCAACTCTGTGGTCGTCATCCCCACATACAGGAGATTACATGGACACATATTCTGATAAATAACTGATGTTGTTCTGCAAGTAATATGGTGCACTATGTTGTAATTACGTGTACCATCGGCATCTTTAAATGAACTAGTTCTTATCATAAATCTACATGCATGGCAGTTATTACAGGGATATGAGCCCCATTTCGGGCCCTTACTGCCAAACAGACCTGGTGAGGGGGGAGGAGCATAATGACTACTGGTCAGGAGGTCACCAAGGTTCCTGAGACAACGCCATGTGATCTGGGTGTACCCCAAAAGAGAGGTTCGTAGATCTTTGTCCGACAGCAATATGGGCCAGTATTTGGTAAATATACTGCATATCTGACGCCATTAAGAGTTAAAGGAGGTAATAAATCGACAGCCCTGATTATCCTGCTTAAATTTACTCACCAATAAGGAGTCTCAAGTCGTGGCCCAGGCTCGATTATAACCTCTCTTAATGTCCCGCTAATTATAGGCCCTATTTTGAAACCTCTGGGATAAATATATTGCCTGCACCTCAAAATGTTGGTCACTCGAGCAGATGCGACGGGGACGTAGAAACTGTCCCACTGGTATGGCCTTGACTGCCTGTGGATAGTGAGAGGACTTAGCATGTAGCAAAGTATTAGTCGAAGTTGACTTCCTGAAGAGGTCCGTGGAGACCCGACCGTCCAACTCTCTTATTAGGAGAATGTCAAGGAATACAATCCGTTCTTGGCTATAATGCCATGTAAGTTTAGTATTCATGACATTGTTGTTCAATCGCTGTAGGATTTCTAGAAGCCGCTGCTCAGTACCCTGCCAGATAAACAGTATATCGTCGATATATCGCAACCATGAGACCACCGAGCCATAATCACTGAGACCCTGGACCACCTCCCTCTCCCACAGTCCGAGGAACAAATTGGCATAGGAGGGCGCACAAGTCCCCCCCATCGCCGTTCCTCGGGGGTCCTTAAAAATAAAATAATTATGACTCAAAATAAATTCCAGGATCTCTATTACAAAATTAATGACATCCCTGTCAAGGGCTGTCATCTGCAAAAAATATTTGCAGGCTCGGGTCCCATGGTCATGGCATATCGACGTACACAAAGCTTCTACATCACAGGTAACAAACCACATATCCTCCTCCAGCGATAGGCCATTACATTTTCTCAAAATGTCAGAGGTGTCTATGACATAAGACGGAAGGGTCTCCACGGAGCCCCTCAGATGGAAGTCAACATATCTGCTAACCTGTTCACACAAGCTCCCCACCCCCGAGACAATTGGACGTCCCGGGGGTGGGGGGGGGGGGGCTTTAAGCTGTTTGTGAACTTTAGGTAGCAGATACAATGTAGGTGACACAGGATGATCTACCACTAAACCCTCCTTAAGTTTAGATGTTAACACTCCCCTCTCTACCCTATTCTGTAATATAGTGTCTAACCCAAATTTAAACTTGGTAGTGGGGTTACACTCTAAACGTTTGTAACAATCTTTTTGACCCAACTGACGGAAAGCTTCCCTTTTATACATCCATGCAGGCCAGATCACAAGATTTCCACCCTTGTCTGCCGGCTTAATTGCGTCATCCTTAAGGTTGTCATCCGCAATTACGGATCTGCAACACATGGTGAGGTGGAATCGTGGTTCCTTGCCTTCCATGATTAGGTGCCTTGCAAATTTGTGTGATTCATTGCTTCAATAAACTTGTAGTATGTTATGTAATTCGTTGTGGGGGTTATTAATGCAATAATATTGGCAAAACCAGGTGTAAAGCCTACTCAGATATAAGGTATAATGGAAAAATTTGTACCTGTTCTGAGCTTCTGACCCACACCTGGTTTTGGCTCCCAATAACTAATGGAAATAATTGACCAAATAACTGAGGAGTGATCTTGCCCTAAATAGTAAACCATAGTAGATGATTCACTATCAAAACATAACTACATAGGACAAAGGAGCAGAAAAAAATTAAAAAAGGGATTGGGAGTAGAAAATCATTGAGTGTTGGTGCTCTGGAAGCTATGGGAAGACACAATATACTGTATATGGGGGGAATTTATTGATACGGTTTTTACCTCAAGCCTGCGCATTCCTCCACAACCGTAATGCCCTCTCAATACCCCCTTGCACACCCAAGGACCATAAGTCGATCCCCACGGCGTTCAAATGAACCCCATCTGCCCTCCAAAACCCCCCAGTACCGGATTCCAAATATGGATGCCTGACCGACACCGCCCCGTTCCTGGCTACAAACTTACAGATGCCCTATTCACCTTAATCCTCGCCTTGTTCAGGTGATTCACCGAACGCGCCTCCCGCCAATGCCTACGCGGCACTATATCCGACCAGACTGTGATTAATTCCGGAAACATGGACCATAAACGCAAGAGATCAAACTTAATGTCCTTAATCAAATCCCTGCAAGGTCTCACCCCCAAGTCGTTACCCCCGACATGTAACACCAAGACGTCCAGAGCACGATCCAACCTAGCATAACGGTGCACTTCGCCCATAACACTACCCCACAACATACCTCTACACCTGAGACACCTAATGACCGCGACGTCCCTCCCGAACCCCAACTGACGCCCATTCGGTCGCACGTCGCCCACAGGGCCCCCAAAACAAAGAAGTGCCCAAGAATCCATACTAAACAAGCCTCTCTACCTGAAACACAAGAAAAAAACACAAGCACCATGTTAACAACCACATCACATTTCGCAACCCCCCAAGCGCACATACAACTTAAAACGATCAGACTCCCAAAGCCCTATCCGCTTGATAACCTCGTCCCCTAAACCTAACCTAGCTGCCTCCATCGCTGCCCCAATCGGAAAGGAATGACCCATAAAATCCTTAGAGTCCATCCCCATTTCCTGTAAACATTTTTTGAAAACTGCCACAAACTGGTAACGCGACAAAAATGACCCGTCCTCGTGGCGAAGAAGAGGCCCTTCGCCCGTAAAGTAGACTCTAGTGATGAGCAAGCACCAAAATGTTTGGGTGTTCTGGTACTTGGTCCGAACACATAGCGATATTCGTGCGCTCGTCAGAGCACCCGAGTATAATGGAAGTCAATGGGAGACAACTAGGCACCCCCTGCTCGAATGAGGGGAGGGTGCCTGGTCCAATGGAAAAGTTCAGAAAGTGACAGAAACACCACCGAAATGGATCTGAAACAGCATGGGGACCATGTCTGGGTGCATCTTAGTGTCACCGCCAGGTCGGTGAGAAAGTCAGACAGACATTCTTCCCTACCTTTTGTATGACGTTCTTTGTTTTGGTTTCACTTTGTCAGCTCCTTTCCTTCTGCCAGGTGAACCTTATTTAGATTAATCGTCTTCCTTTATATTCCCTTCCCATGCTGCCTCACCTTGCGGTTTATACTACTTCCTGGATGAGGGGTTCACTGCTGGAGGCTGCTGCTGCTGTTTGCTCAGATAAGTCTTTTCCCTTTATTGTGTTTCCTTGCTGGCTTGATTCTAGGTGACCCTGACTCCCTCCGTATTCAGTGCAGGGAGCAGGTGGCCGTGTCCCCTCACTACTTTAGGGTTTTCAGGTGTCACACAGTCTTAGGTACATGGGCATGCAATCGTCTACCATTGAGGCCTTTGCGTGTGTAGCAGTCAGGGAGTGCTCTTAGGGTTTTAAAGGGCTCACCTATATGCTCCTTAGTTTTGGATCAAGCCAGTCAGTCGTTTATTTATAAGTTCCAGCTATCTGCAACTTCATCCGTGACATTATAAACCGCCATTACCGTCTTAAGCATGGATCCGGTTTCAGCCTTGATTGACCGTATGCAAGGTCTTTCTCTGGTGGTAGCAGACCTCCGTAAAACTGTGTCTCAGTTTCAGGTTACTGGTTCTGCTAGCGTTCATGGAGTTTGTTCCGAGCCTAAGATCTCGCTTCCGGATACGTTCTCTGGGGGTAGTGATAATTTTGTTCGCTTTAGAGAGGCTTGCAAACTCCATTTTCGCTTACGCCCTCATTCCTCTGGTGATGAGGAGAAGAGGGTGGGGATCATCATCTCACTGCTCAGGGATAACGCTCAGTCTTGGGCATTTTCGCTGCCGGCGGGGGCATGCTCCCTCCGATCGTTAGATTCATTTTTTATAGCCCTGGGTCAGATATATGATGATCCGGATCGTATTGCTCTGGCTGAATCTAAACTGCGTCTTTTATGCCAGGGTAAACAGTCCGCAGAGATATATTGTTCTGAATTTTGGAGATGGGCAGCTGATACTGGTTGGAATCATGCTGCACTCTGAAGTCAATTTTGCCATTGTCTTTCTGAAAGATTGAAAGATGCATTTGCTTTTCATGAGAGACCAGTGTCGTTAGAGACTGCCATGTCTCTAACTGTTCGTATTGACAGGCGCCTTAGAGAGAGAGAAGAGACAACTCTCTCATGTCATATTCAGTCCAAGGACAGTGGGGCTTGTTAGGAATATTCATTTCTTTCCCTCTTATCGGTACCCCTGGTACTAGACTTTGGTATTCAGCTTGATTTGATTCTTATCTGGCGCCAGAGAGAGCGACGTTGACACAGGACACAATTAAATAGCAAAGAAGACTGGGCACTCTATAGTATCGGGGTTAGTGGTATTTAATTGAACAAATGGTTAAAAAATCACTTCACACACTCTCTACTAAAACAAAATTATCCGTTCCTATCAACAATTGTGAATAGCAGCGATAAATCAAGTTGATACACTGAGAATAGCAGCAAAGATTAATAGAAATAAATTAATAATAGCAGAAAACTGTGGATACTAGTAACGATCCGGAGTGCACACTATATGTGCTAAGCAAGAGATCATCAACAAAATAGCAGCAATAAACCAAATGGCTACACTGAATTAACAGCATTAACAGCAATGAACCGAATAGTAGCAGCAAACTGTGGGTGCTGGTGGCGGTCCGGAGTGCACACTGTAGGTGCTAATGTGGTACGGAGCGTCCACTCAACGCTCACAGCAACAGAGATGTAAGCGGTAGAGGGGCCGCACAATTGCCTGAAAGTCCACCAGATGAATAGCAAACAACTGTTGCACATACGATCTTTCAAAGATAGTGCAGTGAATTAGCGGTCCCGCGATTATATCAGTTCATTCATTCAATAGAATTGGCGGTCTCGCGATTATATCAGTTCATTCATTCATAAAAATTGCGATGTTCTTAATAATCCAATATTTTAAATAAGGGAACTTTCAAAAACTGCAGAATTGATGAACACTGAGTGTTGACTTGTTTGATCAATCCCTTGAATATGGGGGATGTTATCCCCTGTATTGGAAGTAAGTCACTGATTCTAGAGCGGCGTCCCGCTCATTTGCAGGCAGCGGCGTCCCGCTGAAAATATTGTTAAATTAGCCGGCAATAATGAACTACAGGTTTCTGATTCACACTTGATCTTACCAGTTCGGGCCAAAATACAGTGGTACCTTTTCGGGTTCCCCAATGTGGATACCGTCTGAGCTCACAACGCTGGCGTCTCTACGTGTAGTATCTTGTAGCAGAGCCTTCTTCGCGTGGCAGACGTACTCTCTTTATTTAGGGAATCCTTCATGGACCACGATCAATTCTATCTCTACAGCCCTGGTAATTCAGCTTTGCCTGTATTAAACCATTAGGATATTTCTGGACAGTGAGGGATACCAAACGCGTTTCGGGGTGTTATTGACCTTCTCACTGATAAAAAGTCATTGAGGGGCATTTATCAAAGTACTTACAACACTACAGAGGCGGGAAAAAGTCACAAGTGATGGTGCTTGCCATATTTTTGCAATAACTTGTGACTTTTTGAGCTTCCCACCAATATTTTAAAAATGGTGAGAAACAATAGGTGCTTAGAGGGAGAGGGCAGGGCCCATCGCAGCCCTCTGAGTATACGATCACGTAAGCCGGAAACTGAAGTAAGTTATACCTCAAGTCTATACCAGTCCCAAGCTAGCATAGACTGCAATTTCTGCCGCACAAAGTGCCAGAGGTGCACCAAACTTATTATAAAGACATCTGCCTCTTAATAAATTAGGAAAATCTGAATACTGAACACAGGGAGATCAAGATTGGGGTATAGGAACACCAGTGTTGATAAATGCCCCCCACTGAGTTCCAAAACTAATAAACATTGAATACTGTCCTCTCGTATTATACTTTATATACATCCTCCTCCTTCTTAGTTTCTAAATCCTTCTTTCTTATCTTTTACCTCAGCCTCAATTACCTCCCCCTTCATTTTCCTACTCAGCCTCCAACCCCTCTTCTCTTATCCACCTATTACTTCCTCTTTTTAACCCCCCCTGCAGCCCCCAATCATATTGTGGCTGAGGGGTGCAGGGGGGGTGGTTGCGGGCGGCGGGAGGCGATCCCCCGCCCGCCTCCTCTGTAATGTTTCCCTGGTGTCTAGTGGATCTAACAGAGTGTCAGCACATTGCTGACACTCTGATAGAAACGGCTGGCATCTGTGCTTGATCAGATGACAGCCGTTTAACCCCTTCCGTACCGCGGTCCGTACGGACCGCGGTATGGAAGGGTTAATAGGGAGGGAGCCTTTGCAGCCCCCCAACAGGATGGGATCACAGAGGGAGGGGGCTCCACTCCCTCCCCATCACCCCCTGCTCAGTTCTGGCAGCGGGTGATGGTTGCCATGGAGACAGGACGCTTTCAGAAGCGTCCTGTTCTCCATGGTGCTGAAAGTCTGAATAGACCTGCTAAAGGTCTATTCAGACTTTGTAAAGTACAAAATACAGCACAGTGCACTATATAGTGTACTGTACTGTATTATACAGACACCAGATCCACTAGAAAAATTATTTTATACAGACACCAGATCCACCAGAAAAAAAAACACATATCACAGAATAAAAATTTTAAAAAATAAAATACACTACACATATTAGGTATCGCCGCGTCCGTAAAAATCTGCTCTATAAAAATATCACATGACTGAACTCGTCAGGTGAACGCCATAAAAAACAACAACCCAAAAATGGTGTATACAAGCCATTTTTTGGCACCTTACATCACTAAAAGTGTAATACAAAGCGATCAAAAAAGCGTATGCCTCCCAAAATAGTACCAATCAAACCGCCATCTCATCCCGCAAAAAATGAGCCCCTACCTAAAACAATTGGCCAAAAAATAAATAAACTATGCTTCTCAGACTAAAACATGATTTTTTTTGTTTCAAAAAAGCTTTTTAGTGTTAAATGTAAAAAAAAAAAAAAAGTAGACATATTGGGTATCTCCACGTCCGTAAGAATCTGCTCTATAAAAATATCACCTGACCTAACCCCTCAAGTAAAAACTGTAAAAAAATTAAATAAAAACTTTGTCAAAAAGCCATTTTTTTGTCACCTTACATCACAAAAAGTGTAATAGCAAGCGATCAAAAAGTCATATGACCCCCCAAATAGTGCCAATCTAACCGTCAACTCATCCCGCAAAAAATGAGCCCCTACATAGGACAATTGCCCAAAAATATATATATATAGCTCTCAAACTATGGAGACACTAAAACATGATTTATTTTTGTTTTAAAAAATGATATTATTGTGTAAAACTTATATAAATAAATAAAAAGTATACATGTTAGGTATTGCCGCGTCCGTCACAACCTGATCTATAAAAATAACACATGACCTAACCCCTCAGCTGAACACATCAAAAAATAATAATAAATACGGTGTCAAAAGCCATTTTTGTCACCTTACATCACAAAAAGTGTAATAGCAAGCGACCAAAATGTCATATGCACCCCAAGATAGTGCCAATCAAACCGCCATCTCATCCCGCAAAAAATGAGCCCCTACATATGACAGTAGCCCAAAAAATAAAAAATAAACTATGGCTTTCAGAATGTGGAGACACTAAAAAATTTTTTTTTCAAAAATGCTTTATTATGTAAAACTGAAACAAAAACCCCTAAAAAGTAGTCATATTTGGTATTGTCGCATCCGTTACAACCTGCTCTATAGAAATAGCACACAATATAACTTGTCAGTTCAACAATGTAAATAGCAAAAAATAAAAACGCTCCCAAAACAGCTATTTTTTTGCAAATTTTCCATTTTAATCCATTTTTCCAGTAACAAAGCAAGGGTTAACAGCCAAACAAAACTCAATATTTATTGCCCTGATTCTCTTGTTTGCACAAACACCCCTTATGTGGTCGTAAACTGCTGTATGGCCAAACGGCAGGGCACAGAAGTAAGGGAACGCCATATGGTTTTTGGAAGACAGATTTTGCTGGACTGGTTTTTTGACACTATGTCCCATTTGAAGCCCCCTTGATGTACCCCTACAGTAGAAACTCCAAAAAAGTGACCCCATTTTGGAAACTACGGGATAAGGTGTCAGTTTTGTTGGTACTATTTTAGGGTAAATATGATTTTTGGTTGCTCTATATTACACTTTTTTTGAGACAAGGTAACAAAAAATTGAAATTCTGAAATTTCATCTCCATTTGCCAATAACTCTTGAGAAACACCTAAAGGGTTAACAAAGTTTGTAAAACTGGTTTTGAATACCTTGAGGGGTGTAGTTTCTTAGATGGAGTCACTTTTATGGAGTTTCTACTCTAGGGGTGCATCGGGGGGCTTCAAATGGGACATGGTGTCAAAAAACCAGTCCAGCAAAATCCACCTTCCAAAGACCATATGGCGTTCCCTTCCTTCTGCGCCCTGCAGTTTGGCCATACAGCAGTTTACGACCACATATTGGGTGTTCAGGCAAAATACAGAATCGGGGGAATAAATATTAAAGCGAACCTGTCACCTGCTTTTTACCTCTTAAGCTGTTAACTGTACCTTATAGATCATTGTAACCTTGTTTCCAAACAGGTGTTTTCCGTTTTTCTGGGGTTTATATTCCTGAAAAAATCACTTTATAATCTCCTGCTCTGCTGCGTCTGAAGTCACCAGACAAGTCAAGGAGGCAGACCCTCCTTGACTGCTGGATGCGACTCCCCTGCCTAACCCCGCTCTCATCCCTATGATTGACACTAGCTCTTCTGCCCGGGACCGCTGCTGTCTCGGCGGCGCATGCGCCCGCCTGCCTTCATAGCAGCGCGATCCCCTTGCTAGATCGCGCTTGCGCACTTCTCTCTCCTCTAGCCGGGCCGCTGGTGAAATGCAGATCACTCAGCGTGAGGCTCGGCATCGCGCTGCTATGAAGGCAGACGGCGCATGCGCCGCCGAGACCAGCGCGGTCCCGGGCAGAAGAGCTAGTGTCAATCATAGGGATGAGAGGCGGGGTTAGGGCGGGGGAGTCGCATCCAGCAGTCAAGGAGGGTCTGCCTCCTTGACTTGTCTGGTGACTTCAGACGCAGCAGAGCAGGAGATTATAAAGTGATTTTTTCAGGAATATAAACCCCAGAAAAACGGAAAACACCTGTTTGGAAACAAGGTTACAATGATCTATAAGGTACAGTTAACAGCTTAAGAGGTAAAAAGCAGGTGACAGGTTCGCTTTAAGATTTGTTTGGCTGTTAACCCTTGCTTTGTTACTGGAAAAAATGGATTAAAATGGAAAATTTTCCCAAAAATCGAAATTCTGAAATTTTATCTCCATTTGCCATTAACTCTTGTGGAAACCTAAAGGGTTAATTACGTTTGTAAAATCAGTTTTGAATACCTTGAGGGGTGTAGTTTCTAGAATGGGGTAATTTTTGGGTGGTTTCTATTATGTAAGCCTCACAAAGTGACTTCAGACCTGAACTGGTCCCTAAAAAGTGGGTTTTTGAAAATTTCAGAAAAATTTCAAGATTTGCTTCTTAACTTCTAAGCCTTGTAACGTCCCCAAAAAATGAAATAGCATTCCCAAAATGATCGATACATGAAGTAGACATATGGGGAATGTAAATCAATAACTTTTTTTGGTGGTATTACTATGTATTATATAAGCAGAGAAATTGAAACTTGGAAAATTGCAAATTTTTCTAAATTTTTGGTAAATTTTGTATTTTTTTATAAATAAAAATGAAATGTTTCGAATTTATTTTACCACTGTTATGAAGTACAATATGTGACGAAAAAACAATCTCAGAATGGCCTGGATAAGAAAAAGCTTTTTAAAGTTATCACCACATAAAGTGACACTGGTCAGATTTGCAAAAAATGGCCGGGGCCTCAGGGTGAAATAGGGCTGAGTCCTTAAGGGGTTAAAAGGGTCTTATGAGATTTTTTCACTGATGACCTATACTTTGGATCAGCTGTTTTGAGAATTCACCCGCGCTCCTGTGAGTGCCGCTGCCTTTTCCTGCTCAGCAAGCACAGCTCTGAACATTTTATAGCGGCTGGGCTTGGTAGAGCGCCTACCGATCAGATACTGATGACCTATCTCGAATAACCCCTTAAAAGAGGACCTGTCACCAAACAATGCAGTGCAATCTGCAGACAGTATGTTTTAGAGCAGGGGAAAGTTGTGGGGAAAAATTCAAAAAACGTGTCATTTATTCATGTGAATCTCTACTGTTTGTATCCTCATTGATCACAGGGGAGGTGATATCAGTCATTGATAGCATTTTCTGTGTAAGTGTGTATACATAGATAGCTGTCAGTCGCTGATAGTTGTACACAGCGGAGGTGTTATCAGTGATTGATAGCATTCTCTGTGTAAGTGTGTATACATAGATAGCTGTCAGTCACTGATAGCTGTACACAGGGGAGGTGTCATTAGTGATTGATAGCATTCTGTGTGTAAGTGTGTATACGTAGTTATCTGTCAGTCACTGATAGTTGTACACAGGGGAGGTGTCATTAGTGATTGATAGCATTCTCTGTGTAAGTGTGTATACGTAGATAGCTGTCAGTCACTGATAGTTGTACACAGGGGAGGTATCAGTGATTGATATCATTCTCTGTGTAAGTGTGTATACGTAGATAGCTCTCAGTCGCTGATAGTTGTACACAGGGGAGGTATCAGTAATTGATAGCATTCTCTGTGTAAGTGTGTATACATAGATAGCTGTCAGTCACTGATAGTTGTACACGGAAGAGGTGTCATTAGTGATTGATAGCATTCTCTGTGTAAGTGTGTATACATAGATAGCTGTCAGTTATAGTTGTACACGGGAGAGGTTTCATTAGTGATTGATAGCGTTCTCTGTGTAAGTGTGTATACCTAAATAGGTAAGTGTGTATATTTAGATAGCGGTGAGTCACTGATACTTGTACACGGAAGAGGTGTAGAAGAGGTGTCATTAGTGATTGATAGCATTCTCTGTGTAAGTGTGTATACATAGATAGCTGTCAATCAGTGATAGTTGTACATGGGAGAGGTTTCATTAGTGATTGATAGCATTCTGTGTGTAAGTGTGTATACATAGAAAGCTGTCAGTCACTGATAGTTGTGCATGGAAGAGGTGTCATTAGTGATTGATAGCATTCTCTGTGTAAGTGTGTATACATAGATAGCTGTCAATCAGTGATAGTTGTACACAGGAGAGGTTTCATTAGTGATTGATAGTATTCTGTGTGTAAGTGTGTACACATAGATAGTTGTCAGTTAGTTATAGTTGTACACAGAGGAGGTGTTATCAGTGATTGATAGCATTCTCTGTGTAAGTGTGTATACATAGATAGATGTCGGTCAGTGATAGTTGTACACGGGGAGGTGTTATCAGTGATTGATAGCATTCTCTGTGTAAGTGTGTATACATAGATAGTTATCAGTCACTGACAGTTGCACACAGGGGAGGTGTTATCAGTGATTGATAGCATTCTCTGTGTAAGTGTGTATACATAGTTGTCAGTCAGTGATAGTTGTACACGGGGGATGTGCTATCAGAGATTGTTAGCATTCTGTGTGTAAGTGTGTATACATAGATAGTTGTCAGTCAGTGATAGTTGTACAAGGGAGAGGTGTTATCAGTGATTGATAGCATTCTCTGTGTAAGTGTGTATACATAGATAGCTGTCAGTCAGTGATAGTTGTACACGTGAGAGGTGTTATCAGTGATTGATAGCATTCTCTGTGTAAGTGTGTATACATAGACAGCTGTCAGTCAGTGATAGTTGTACACAGAGGAGGTGTTATCAGTGACTGATAGCATTCTCTGTGTAAGTTTGTATACATAGATAGCTATCAGTCACTGATAGTTGTACACAGAGGAGGTGATATCAGTGACTGATAGCATTCCCTGTGTAAGTGTGTATACATAGATAGCTGTCAGTCACTGATAGTTGTACACAGGAGAGGTGTTATCAGTGACTGATAGCATTCTCTGTGTAAGTGTGTATACATAGACAGCTGTCAGTCACTGATAGTTGTACACAGAGGAGGTGTTATCAGTGACTGATAGCATTCTCTGTGTAAGTTTGTATACATAGATAGCTATCAGTCACTGATAGTTGTACACAGCGGAGGCGCTCACCATTAACAATAGCCACTAACTTTATTTTTGTGCTTCACTGCAGGTAACACTTGTGCTTCACTGCAGCCAATGGCTGTTTTGTGTCCTCTTACGCTTTCTCAAGGCCAATCTACATGTGTTTGTCTCCTTTGTATTACCTGCAATGTGTTAAGTGACATGGATTTCTCTTTATTTTAATGCTTATGTGTGAAGACCATATACAGTATATGATGTATTTTTATATTTTAGCATCACCTCCCTAACAGATTCAGCGCTGGCCTTCAGGTTCTTTTGTTTTCCCTGCTGCAGGGGTGACGTCACATCAACAACACTACATTGCTTCAGGCTCCAAGGTAACAAACGTAAAAATATAGAGGGTCATTTATTTTTCTGAAATACACCTAAATTAGGCATATTTCAGGTGCAAACGTTGCGCCACTGTCTGCGACTTTGCCCTGCTAATGCCAGGTCTAAAATGTGGGGCAGGGGAAGGGCTGGCAGACGAGTCTCATTTACCATTTTCTATGCCTGTGTTAAGTGTAGAAAATGGTCTAAATGTAGGACAGCTCAGAAGCTGACTTATAATTGTAACTGGCACTGGATGTACGAAAGTTATAGGGAGGCCACCGCTAGCAGCTATGGGCCTTTATTAAGACCGGTGTCTAAAACGCAGGTCTTAATAAATGTGCCCCATAAAGTAATATCTTCAACACCGTCTGTCAATAGTTATAAAGCATTGTATAGTAGTAGTTATTTGGGTTCCTTTATATTGTGTAGGAAAAACCTAATACATAATATGTTCCAGATCTGATCATGAAAATAATGGGAAGGTATGTTTGCTGGACTAAGATGTTCCTAATTTATTAAGAGGCAGATGCCTTTTTAATGAATCTGGTGCACCTCTGGCACTCTGTGCGGCAGAAATTACAGTCTATGCCAGCTAGGGGCTGGCATAGTCTTGAGGTATAACTTACTTCAGTTTCCGGCCTACGTGATAGTAAACTCAGAGGGCTGCGATGGGACCTGCCCTTCTAAGCACCTATTGTTTCTCACCATTTTTAAAATATTGGTGGGAAGCTCAAAAAGTCACAAGTTATTGCACAAATATGGCGAGCACCATCACTTGTGACTTTTTCCCGCCTCTGTAGTGTTGTAAGTACTTTGATAAATGCCCCTCAATGACTTTCTATTTTTATTTTATGTATTAAGGAGTAAGTAAGCAATATAGTGTCATTAGCTGTTAGAATCAGTTTAAAATCTATAGTGTTAGATTCAGATATGTGTATAAAATAATTAGAAATGAACATATTTTTTTTTATTTACCAGTAATTGATTTACTTAGTCCCTTGATAGCAGCAGCATGTGCTGATGTCATGGGCATATACAATGAAAGTCATTGCATGATGGCTTCTTATTATTCATGAAAGAAGTCCAAATTTGTGATTTTAATTCAGAGATTGCAGATTATATTAATGTTTACACTTAATGTTAGTCTGATTTCCTCTCATTCGTAACAGTGTTGTTATGACCGATGTGGAGATTGGGGGAGAGGTGTGGCTGACTATTAAGGGGAATGATGAGGAGGTCCATTTTTTTTTTTTTCTAATTATAATATACACATATCTGTGCTACTTTTATTTTATTTTGCATAAGTAAGGTTTGTGACTATTAAGTAGTGAGCATTAATTTTATATTTAATTACATAGAGTCTAATAAGTAGAAGTGTGAGATGGGAGGCTTAGAAGGTAGTGGAGGAGACAAGGGGTTATGGAGGAGAGGAAGCAATAGGTGGATGAGAGAAGAGGGGTTGGAGGCTGAGTAGGAAAATGAAGGGGAGGTAATTGATGCTGAGGTAAAAGATAATAAAGAAGGATTTAGAAACTAAGAAGGGGAGGATGTATATAAAGGAGAATAAGAGAGGACAGTATTCAATGTTTATTAGTTTTGGAACTCAGTGGGGGCATTTATCAACACTGGTGTTCCCATACACCAATCTTGATTTCCCTGTGTTCTGGATTAAGATGTTCCTAATTTATTAAGAGGCAGATGCCTTTTTAATGAATCTGGTGCACCTCTGGCACTCTGTGCGGCAGAAATTTAAGTCCATGCCAGCTAGGGGCTGGCATAGACTTGACGTATAACTTACTTTAGTTTCCGGCGTACGTGATAGTAAACTAAGAGAGCTGCGATGGGCCCTGCCCTCTCCCTCTAAGCGCCTATTGTTTCTCACCATTTTTAAAATATTGGTGGGAAGCTCAAAAAGTCACAAGTTATTGCACAAATATGGCGAGCACCATCACTTGTGACTTTTTCCCGCCTCTGTAGTGTTGTAAGTACTTTGATAAATGCCCCTCAATGACTTTCTATTTTGATTTTAGGTATTAAGAAGTAAGTAAGCATATAGTCATTAGCTGTTAGAATCAGTTTAAAATCTATAGTGTTAGATTCAGATATGTGTATAAAATAATTAGAAATGAAAAAAAAATAGTTTTATTTACCAGTAATTGATTTACTTAGTCCCTTGATAGCAGCAGCATGTGCTGATGTCATGGGCATATACAATGAAAGTCATTGCATGATGGCTTCTTATTAATCATGAAAGAAGTCCAAACTTGTGATTTTAATTCAGAGATTGCAGATTATATTAATGTTTACACTTAATGTTAGTCTGATTTCCTCTCGTTCGTAACAGTGTTGTTATGACCGATGAGGAGATTGGGAGAGGTGTGGCTGACTATTAAGGGGAATGATGAGGAGGTCAGTTTTTTTTTTTTTTCTAATTATAATATACACATATCTGTGCTACTTTTCTTTTACTTTGCATAAGTAATGTTTGTGACTATTAAGTAGTGAGCATTAATGTTATATTTAATTACATAGAGTCTAAGAAGTAGCAGTGTGAGATGGGAGGCTTAGAAGGTAGTGGAGGAGACAAGGGGTTATGGAGGAGAGGAAGTAATAGGTGGATGAGAGAAGAGGGGTTGGAGGCTGAGTAGGAAAATGAAGGGGAAGGTAATTGAGGCTGAGGTAAAAGATAATAAAGAAGGATTTAGAAACTAAGAAGGGGAGGATGTATATAAAGTAGAATAAGAGAGGACAGTATTCAATGTTTATTAGTTTTGGAACTCAGTGGGGGCATTTATCAACACTGGTGTTCCCATACACCAATCTTGATTTCCCTGTGTTCGGGATTAAGATGTTCCTAATTTATTAAGAGGCAGATGCCTTTTTAATGAATCTGGTGCACCTCTGGCACTCTGTGCGGCAGAAATTACAGTCTATGCCAGCTAGGGGCTGGCATAGACTTAAGGTATAACTTACTTTAGTTTCCGGCGTACGTGATAGTAAACTCAGAGGGCTGCGATGGGCCCTGCCCTCTCCCTCTAAGCACCTATTGTTTCTCACCATTTTTAAAATATTGGTGGGAAGCTCAAAAAGTCACAAGTTATTGCACAAATATGGCGAGCACCATCACTTGTGACTTTTTACTGCCGCTGTAGTGTTGTAAGTACTTTGATAAATGCCCCTCAATGACTTTCTTGTTTGAGTTTAGGTATTAAGGAGTAGGTAAGCAATATAGTGTCATTAGCTGTTAGAATCAGTTTAAAATCTATAGTGTTAGATACAGATATGTGTATAAAATTATTAGAATTGAAAAAATTTTTTTTTTATTTACCAGTAATTGATTTACTTAGACCCTTGATAGCAGCAGCATGTGCTGATGTCATGGGCATGTACAATGAAAGTCATTGCATGATGGCTTCTTATTAATCATGAAAGAAGTCCAAATTTGTGATTTTAATTCAGAGATTGCAGATTATATTAATGTTTACACTTAATGTTATTCTGATTTCCCCTCGTTCGTAACAGTGTTGTTGTGACCGATGAGGAGATTGGGAGAGGTGTGGCTGACTATCAAGGGGAATGATGAGGAGGTCAGTTTTTTTTTTTTTTTTTCTAATTATAATATACACATATTTGTGCTACTTTTTTTTTTACTTTGCATAAGTAATGTTTGTGACTATTAAGTAGTGAGCATTAATGTTATATTTAATTACATAGAGTCTAAGAAGTAGGAGTGTGAGATGGGAGGCTTAGAAGGTAGTGGAGGAGACAAGGGGTTATGGAGGAGAGGAAGTAATAGGTGGATGAGAGAAGAGGGGTTGGAGGCTGAGTAGGAAAATGAAGGGGGAGGTAATTGAGGCTGAGGTAAAAGATAAGAAAGAAGGATTTAGAAACTAAGAAGAGGAGGATGTATATAAAGGAGAATAAGAGAGGACAGTATTCAATGTTTATTAGTTTTGGAACTCAGTGGGGGCATTTATCAACACTGGTGTTCCCATACACCAATCTTGATCTCCCTGTGTTCTGGATTAAGATGTTCCTAATTTATTAAGAGACAGATGCCTTTTTAATGAATCTGGTGCACCTCTGGCACTCTGTGCGGCAGAAATTACACTCTATGCCAGCTAGGGGCTGGCATAGACTTGAGGTATAACTTACTTCATTTTCCGGCGTACGTGATAGTAAACTCAGAGGGCTGCGATGGACCCTGCCCTCTTCCTCTAAGCACCTATTGTTTCTCACCATTTTTAAAATATTGGTGGGAAGCTCAAAAAGTCACAAGTTATTGCACAAATATGGCGAGCACCATCACTTGTGACTTTTTACTGCCGCTGTAGTGTTGTAAGTACTTTGATAAATGCCCCTCAATTACTTTTTTGTTTGAGTTTAGGTATTAAGGAGTAGGTAAGCAATATAGTGTCATTAGCTGTTAGAATCAGTTTAAAATCTATAGTGTTAGATACAGATATGTGTATAAAATTATTAGAATTGAAAAAAAAAATTTTTTTATTTACCAGTAATTGATTTACTTAGACCCTTGATAGCAGCAGCATGTGCTGATGTCATGGGCATATACAATAAAAGTCATTGCATGATGGCTTTTTATTAATCATGAAAGAAGTCCAAACTTGTGATTTTAATTCAGAGATTGCAGATTATATTAATGTTTACACTTAATGTTATTCTGATTTCCCCTCGTTCGTAACAGTGTTGTTATGACCGATGAGGAGATTGGGAGAGGTGTGGCTGACTATCAAGGGCAATGATGAGGAGGTCAGTTTTTTTATTTATTTTTTTCTAATTATAATATACACATATTTGTGCTACTTTTTTTTTACTTTGCATAAGTAATGTTTGTGACTATTAAGTAGTGAGCATTAATGTTATATTTAATTACATAGAGTCTAATAAGTAGGAGTGTGAGATGGGAGGCTTAGAAGGTAGTGGAGGAGACAAGGGGTTATGGAGGAGAGGAAGTAATAGGTGGATGAGAGAAGAGGGGTTGGAGGCTGAGTAGGAAAATGAAGGGGAAGGTAATTGAGGCTGAGGTAAAAGATAATAAAGAAGGATTTAGAAACTAAGAAGGGGAGGATGTATATAAAGTAGAATAAGAGAGGACAGTATTCAATGTTTATTAGTTTTGGAACTCAGTGGGGGCATTTATCAACACTGGTGTTCCCATACACCAATCTTGATTTCCCTGTGTTCGGGATTAAGATGTTCCTAATTTATTAAGAGGCAGATGCCTTTTTAATGAATCTGGTGCACCTCTGGCACTCTGTGCGGCAGAAATTACAGTCTATGCCAGCTAGGGGCTGGCATAGACTTAAGGTATAACTTACTTTAGTTTCCGAGCGTACGTGATAGTAAACTCAGAGGGCTGCGATGGGCCCTGCCCTCTCCCTCTAAGCACCTATTGTTTCTCACCATTTTTAAAATATTGGTGGGAAGCTCAAAAAGTCACAAGTTATTGCACAAATATGGCGAGCACCATCACTTGTGACTTTTTACTGCCGCTGTAGTGTTGTAAGTACTTTGATAAATGCCCCTCAATGACTTTTTGTTTGAGTTTAGGTATTAAGGAGTAGGTAAGCAATATAGTGTCATTAGCTGTTAGAATCAGTTTAAAATCTATAGTGTTAGATACAGATATGTGTATAAAATTATTAGAATTGAAAAAAATAATTTTATTTACCAGTAATTGATTTACTTAGTCCCTTGATAGCAGCAGCATGTGCTGATGTCATGGGCATATACAATGAAAGTCATTGCATGATGGCTTCTTATTAATCATGAAAGAAGTCCAAACTTGTGATTTTAATTCAGAGATTGCAGATTATATTAATGTTTACACTTAATGTTAGTCTGATTTCCTCTCGTTCGTAACAGTGTTGTTATGACCGATGAGGAGATTGGGAGAGGTGTGGCTGACTATTAAGGGGAATGATGAGGAGGTCAGTTTTTTTTTTTTCTAATTATAATATACACATATCTGTGCTACTTTTATTTTACTTTGCATAAGTAATGTTTGTGACTATTAAGTAGTGAGCATTAATGTTATATTTAATTACATAGAGTCTAAGAAGTAGGAGTGTGAGATGGGAGGCTTAGAAGGTAGTGGAGGAGACAAGGGGTTATGGAGGAGAGGAAGTAATAGGTGGATGAGAGAAGAGGGGTTGGAGGCTGAGTAGGAAAATGAAGGGGAAGGTAATTGAGGCTGAGGTAAAAGATAATAAAGAAGGATTTAGAAACTAAGAAGGGGGAGGATGTATATAAAGGAGAATAAGAGAGGACAGTATTCAATGTTTATTAGTTTTGGAACTCAGTGGGGGCATTTATCAACACTGGTGTTCCCATACACCAATCTTGATTTCCCTGTGTTCTGGATTAAGATGTTCCTAATTTATTAAGAGGCAGATGCCTTTTTAATGAATCTGGTGCACCTCTGGCACTCTGTGCGGCAGAAATTACAGTCTATGCCAGCTAGGGGCTGGCATAGACTTAAGGTATAACTTACTTTAGTTTCCGGCGTACGTGATAGTAAACTCAGAGGGCTGCGATGGGCCCTGCCCTCTCCCTCTAAGCACCTATTGTTTCTCACCATTTTTAAAATATTGGTGGGAAGCTCAAAAAGTCACAAGTTATTGCACAAATATGGCGAGCACCATCACTTGTGACTTTTTACTGCCGCTGTAGTGTTGTAAGTACTTTGATAAATGCCCCTCAATGACTTTTTGTTTGAGTTTAGGTATTAAGGAGTAGGTAAGCAATATAGTGTCATTAGCTGTTAGAATCAGTTTAAAATCTATAGTGTTAGATACAGATATGTGTATAAAGTTATTAGAATTGAAGAAAAATAATAATTTTATTTACCAGTAATTGATCTACTTAGTCCCTTGATAGCAGCAGCATGTGCTGATGTCATGGGCATATACAATGAAAGTCATTGCATGATGGCTTCTTATTAATCATGAAAGAAGTCCAAACTTGTGATTTTAATTCAGAGATTGCAGATTATATTAATGTTTACACTTAATGTTAGTCTGATTTCCTCTCGTTCGTAACAGTGTTGTTATGACCGATGAGGATATTGGGAGAGGTGTGGCTGACTATTAAGGGGAATGATGAGGAGGTCAGTTTTTTTTTTTTTTTTCTAATTACAATATACACATATCTGTCCTACTTTTCTTTTACTTTGCATAAGTAATGTTTGTGACTATTAAGTAGTGAGCATTAATGTTATATTTAATTACATAGAGTCTAAGAAGTAGGAGTGTGAGATGGGAGGCTTAGAAGGTAGTGGAGGAGACAAGGGGTTATGGAGGAGAGGAAGTAATAGGTGGATGAGAGAAGAGGGTTTGGAGGCTGAGTAGGAAAATGAAGGGGAAGGTAATTGAGGCTGAGGTAAAAGATAATAAAGAAGGATTTAGAAACTAAGAAGGGGGAGGATGTATATAAAGTAGAATACGAGAGGACAGTATTCAATGTTTATTAGTTTTGGAACTCAGTGGGGGGCATTTATCAACACTGGTGTTCCCATACACCAATCTTGATTTCCCTGTGTTCAGGATTAAGATGTTCCTAATTTATTAAGAGGCAGATGCCTTTTTAATGAATCTGGTGCACCTCTGGCACTCTGTGCGGCAGAAATTACAGTCTATGCCAGCTAGGGGCTGGCATAGACTTAAGGTATAACTTACTTTAGTTTCCGGCGTACGTGATAGTAAACTCAGAGGGCTGCGATGGGCCCTGCCCTCTCCCTCTAAGCACCTATTGTTTCTCACCATTTTTAAAATATTGGTGGGAAGCTCAAAAAGTCACAAGTTATTGCACAAATATGGCGAGCACCATCACTTGTGACTTTTTACTGCCGCTGTAGTGTTGTAAGTACTTTGATAAATGCCCCTCAATGACTTTTTTGTTTGAGTCTAGGTATTAAGGAGTAGGTAATCAATATAGTGTCATTAGCTGTTAGAATCAGTTTAAAATCTATAGTGTTAGATACAGATATGTGTATAAAATTATTAGAATTGAAAAAATAATAATTTTATTTACCAGTAATTGATCTACTTAGTCCCTTGATAGCAGCAGCATGTGCTGATGTCATGGGCATATACAATAAAAGTCATTGCATGATGGCTTCTTATTAATCATGAAAGAAGTCCAAACTTGTGATTTTAATTCAGAGATTGCAGATTATATTAATGTTTACACTTAATGTTAGTCTGATTTCCTCTCGTTCGTAACAGTGTTGTTATGACCGATGAGGAGATTGGGAGAGGTGTGGCTGACTATTAAGGGGAATGATGAGGAGGTCAGTTTTTTTTTTTTCTAATTATAATATACACATATCTGTGCTACTTTTATTTTACTTTGCATAAGTAATGTTTGTGACTATTAAGTAGTGAGCATTAATGTTATATTTAATTACATAGAGTCTAAGAAGTAGCAGTGTGAGATGGGAGGCTTAGAAGGTAGTGGAGGAGACAAGGGGTTATGGAGGAGAGGAAGTAATAGGTGGATGAGAGAAGAGGGGTTGGAGGCTGAGTAGGAAAATGAAGGGGGAGGTAATTGATGCTGAAGTAAAAGATAATAAAGAAGGATTTAGAAACTAAGAAGGGGGAGGATGTATATATAGGAGAATAAGAGAGGACAGTATTCAATGTTTATTAGTTTTGGAACTCAGTGGGGGGCATTTATCAACACTGGTGTTCCCATACACCAATCTTGATTTCCCTGTGTTCGGGATTAAGATGTTCCTAATTTATTAAGAGGCAGATGCCTTTTTAATGAATCTGGTGCACCTCTTGCACTCTGTGCGGCAGAAATTACAGTCCATGCCAGCTAGGGGCTGGCATAGACTTGAGGTATAACTTACTTTAGTTTCCGGCGTACGTGATAGTAAACTCAGAGGGCTGCGATGGGCCCTGCCCTCTCCCTCTAAGCGCCTATTGTTTCTCACCATTTTTAAAATATTGGTGGGAAGCTCAAAAAGTCACAAGTTATTGCACAAATATGGCGAGCACCATCACTTGTGACTTTTTCCCGCCTCTGTAGTGTTGTAAGTACTTTGATAAATGCCCCTCAATGACTTTCTATTTTGATTTTAGGTATTAAGAAGTAAGTAAGCAATATTAGCTGTTAGAATCAGTTTAAAATCTATAGTGTTAGATTCAGATATGTGTATAAAATAATTAGAAATGAAAAAAAATAGTTTTATTTACCAGTAATTGATTTACTTAGTCCCTTGATAGCAGCAGCATGTGCTGATGTCATGGGCATATACAATGAAAGTCATTGCATGATGGCTTCTTATTAATCATGAAAGAAGTCCAAACTTGTGATTTTAATTCAGAGATTGCAGATTATATTAATGTTTACACTTAATGTTAGTCTGATTTCCTCTCGTTCAGAACAGTGTTGTTATGACCGATGAGGAGATTGGGAGAGGTGTGGCTGACTATTAAGGGGAATGATGAGGAGGTCAGTTTTTTTTTTTTTTCTAATTATAATATACACATATCTGTGCTACTTTTCTTTTACTTTGCATAAGTAATGTTTGTGACTATTAAGTAGTGAGCATTAATGTTATATTTAATTACATAGAGTCTAAGAAGTAGTAGTGTGAGATGGGAGGCTTAGAAGGTAGTGGAGGAGACAAGGGGTTATGGAGGAGAGGAAGTAATAGGTGGATGAGAGAAGAGGGTTTGGAGGCTGAGTAGGAAAATGAAGGGGAAGGTAATTGAGGCTGAGGTAAAAGATAATAAAGAAGGATTTAGAAACTAAGAAGGGGGAGGATGTATATAAAGTAGAATAAGATAGGACAGTATTCAATGTTTATTAGTTTTGGAACTCAGTGGGGGGCATTTATCAACACTGGTGTTCCCATACACCAATCTTGATTTCCCTGTGTTCGGGATTAAGATGTTCCTAATTTATTAAGAGGCAGATGCCTTTTTAATGAATCTGGTGCACCTCTGGCACTCTGTGCGGCAGAAATTTCAGTCTATGCCAGCTAGGGGCTAGCATAGACTTAACGTATAACTTACTTCAGTTTCCGGCGTACGTGATAGTAAACTCAGAGGGCTGCGATGGGCCCTGCCCTCTCCCTCTAAGCACCTATTGTTTCTCACCATTTTTAAAATATTGGTGGGAAGCTCAAAAAGTCACAAGTTATTGCACAAATATGGCGAGCACCATCACTTGTGACTTTTTACTGCCGCTGTAGTGTTGTAAGTAGTGTTGAGCGAACAGTTCGAAAATCGTTCGGGTCCGTACCGAATTTTGGGGTGTCCGTGACACGGACCCGAACCCGGACATTTTCAAAAAAGTTCGGGTTTGTGTCCGGTGTTCGTCGATTACTTCCCGCTTTCTGAAGGGCTGCACAGCAGCCAATCAGCTAGCGTTTTACTTCTTGCCCTAAGAGCCCATCACAGCCATGCCTACTAATGGCATGGCTGTGATTGGCCAAGTGCAGCATGTGACCCAGCCTCTATTTAAGCTGGAGTCACGTAGCGCCGCACGTCACACTGCTCTGACTAGTGTAGGGAGAGGATGCAGCTTCTGTGAGGGCGAGATAGGCAGGGATAAAGAAGTGATTGAATGATCTACCTTTCTACACCTGTGCATCAGAACAACTCAGCTGAGCTGTTCACTGAAAGTCACTATTTTGTTGAGACTGGCCAGAGCGATTTTTACTGGCACATGTAACTGGGCTGACCGGCGGTGGCCATTTTGGGACTTGTGGTGCGCCAGCACAAGCTGCCACAGAGTCTAAACCAAAGCTCCAAAGAAGTGAAAAATCTACACCTGTGAATCAGAACAACAGCGATTCAGCTGCTCAGTCAAAGTCAATTTTTTTCTGGCTGGGCAGACCGTTTTCTGGCACATGTTACTGGGCTGATAGGCGGCGGCCATTTTGGGACTTGTGGTGCTACAGCAAAAGCTGCCACAACGTCCATTAATCTCATGTAATAGTCGATTTTTCATAGATATACTACATCAGGGGTTTGGCTGTGCTTGTGTCACCCATACTAACTGCAAAGATATTTAATATATCAGTGGTGAAACTGAAAGTAACCCACTTGGATAGCAAATCCCATGAATGTGCTGTTCCAGCTAGGCTAGCCAGTGCCACTACAGCCAAGTCCAATACTGTCAGCCAGAAATATATTTTTTTTATGTGCCAGAAATATAAATTAGAAAAAGCTTTCACCGTAATAATAAAATTATTCTGGTGTTAGACCAGAAGAAGCACTCCTGTTGTAATTAATACTGTAAAAGGCTTAGGCAATATTTCTCCCAGTGTGGGAAATTTATCTAGCAAAACTAGCATTTTAAAAATTCCGGTGTTCTGAAATACCAGCAGTCCTCTTGTAATTAATACCGCAAAAGGCATTATATCGTCCAGTGTTGTAATTTTGGTGAAAAAAAGGCCAATTTAATCAATCTGGTGTTAGTTAGACCAGAAACAGTAGGCCTCACGTTTTACTCCTGTAAAAGGAATTATATCTCCCGTGTGGGAATCTATGTACCAAAACTAGCATATTAAAATTCTGGTGTCCAATTTGCAGCAGTTTTCTTGTAATTAATACCGGAAAAGGAATTATATCTTCCAGTGTGGGAATTTATGTACACAAACTAGCATTTTAAAAATTCTGGTGTCCAATTAGCAGCAGTCTTCTTGTAATTAATACCGCAAAAGGCATTACATTGTCCAGTGTTGTAATTTTGGTGAAAAAAGGCCAATTTAATCAATCTGGTGTTAGTTAGACCAGAAACAGTAGGCCTCACGTTTTTACTCCTGTAAAAGGAATTATATCTCCCGTGTGGGAATCTATGTACCAAAACTAGCATATTAAAAATTCTGGTGTCCAATTTGCAGCAGTTTTCTTGTAATTAATACTCGAAAAAGGAATTATATCTTCCAGTGTGGGAACTTATGTACACAAACTAGCATTTTAAAAATTCTGGTGTCCAATTAGCAGCAGTCTTCTTGTAATTAATACCGCAAAAGGCATTACATTGTCCAGTGTTGTAATTTTGGTGAAAAAAAGGCCAATTTAATCAATCTGGTGTTAGTTACACCAGAAACAGTAGGCCTCACGTTTTTACTCCTGTAAAAGGAATTAATACCGTGAAAAGGCATTACATTGTCCAGTGTTGTAATTTTGGTGAAAAAAAGGCCAATTTAATCAATCTGGTGTTAGTTAGACTAGAAACAGTAGACCTCACGTTTTACTCCTGTAAAAGGAATTAATACCGCAAAAAGGCATTACATTGTCCAGTGTTGTAATTTTGGTGAAAAAAAGGCCAATTTAATCAATCTGGTGTTAGTTAGACCAGAAACAGTAGGCCTCACGTTTTTACTCCTGTAAAAGGAATTATATCTCCCGTGTGGGAATCTATGTACCAAAACTAGCATTTTAAAAATTCTGGTGTCCAATTTGCAGCAGTTTTCTTGTAATTAATACCGGAAAAGGAATTATATCTTCCAGTGTGGGAATTTATGTACACAAACTAGCATTTTAAAAATTCTGGGGTCCAATTAGCAGCAGTCTTCTTGTAATTAATACCTGAAAAAGGCATTACATTGTCCAGTGTTGTAATTTTGGTGAAAAAGAGGCCAATTTAATCAATCTGGTGTTTAGTTACACCAGAAACAGTAGGCCTCACGCTTTTACTCCTATAAAAGGAATTAATACCGCAAAAGGCATTACATTGTCCAGTGTTGTAATTTTGGTGAAAAAAGGCCAATTTAATCAATCTGGTGTTAGTTAGACCAGAAACAGTAGGCCTCACGTTTTACTCCTGTAAAAGGAATTATATCTCCCCGTAGGAATCTATGTACCAAAACTAGCATATTAAAAATTCTGGTGTCCAATTTGCAGCAGTTTTCTTGTAATTAATACCGGAAAAAGGAATTATATCTTCCAGTGTGGGAATTTATGTACACAAACTAGCATTTTAAAAATTCTGGTGTCCAATTAGCAGCAGTCTTCTTGTAATTAATACCGCAAAAGGCATTACATTGTCCAGTGTTGTAATTTTGGTGAAAAAAAGGCCAATTTAATCAATCTGGTGTTAGGTACACCAGATACAGTAGGCCTCACGTTTTACTCCTGTAAAAGGAATTAATACATGAAAAGGCATTACATTGTCCAGTGTTGTAATTTTGGTGAAAAAAAGGCCAATTTAATCAATCTGGTGTTAGACCAGAAACAGTAGGCCGCACGTTTTTACTCCTGTAAAAGGAATTATATCTCCC